>CM022754.1:23368758-23441258 GCA_012411365.1 Ameiurus melas | reverse complement strand
GACAGTCTTATTGTCTATATCTCATCCTCAGCCTTCTAAACCTCCTATGCCAACAGTGTTTCCACCAGTCATGGATTGCCCTCCCATGTCACCTTCAAATATTCCACCTCAGCAACACACCACACACTCACTGACTCCATTTCCTCCATCCTCAGAACCGTCTGCACACCTAACAAATATATCTTGCCCAACCATGTCAACACTTCAACCAACCACCTCCTGCCCTCTGGAGCCTTGCGTTCATGGAGAACCCTTCTTCCACCAGCCTCTTTCTGTGCCACCAAGTATGGACTTTCAGTGCTATGAGCCTCCTGTGAGTTACCCTGTTTATTATCCCTCATCAAGCTCCAACATTCATCAGTATAACCCATATCTCACAGGAAAGGAGGAATCCTCGTATGCAGGAGACTCAGTGTGCTACTCTGGACTCGTGTGCCCACTGCCAGTTTTAAGCTCCTCATGAAGCACTAGTTTACCTGTTGGTCTGAGCTACTGAAGTGCTAATTATGTATTTTCACTAACCTTTTGAAAATACTGTATATAAATTAAAATGTCCTTGAATGCAAATGTGTTTGTCATAGATATTTTGACAGGACTCATGAATCGGTTTATAGGTTTCCATCATAAATAAAGTGAAATAAATTTTATTCAATGTTGTCATGATATTACTGAAGTCTTTGTGGTTGATATAAACCTTAAATGAACATTTCCATATCTGAACAATTTCGGTTTTGGCACCATTTTGCATGTGACCATAGATTTTGATGGGGCAGGATGACATTAATAACAAACATAGCCTCAAACAGAATGAAGTTATCACTTAACATAAACGTACAGTAATTACAGTAAGTACAGTAAATGCTCAAAGTCCATTCAACGTCCATTAAGATATGAACAGGAATATAGGAAATCAATAACACAATATGACTTACATTCTTTAATACATTGAAATAAGCAACAATTTTTTTTTTATTGAAGATGTGGCATCGAGGTAATATCCAGGATAGGTGAGTAAATGTAGCACGGCAAGTGTGTGGCATCTCATTCTGCTACAGGGTTATGCCAGGAAGGTTATTCAAAAGGTCCTGACCTTCCTTCCACCCCTACTTTGCTAAGCTTTGTATCTTGGGAAAGTAGCATTGTGTACAAGTGGATGTGGACAAAGGGATGACACCAGCTTTAACGACAGACCTCCCCAATGCATTGTCTTCCTCAGCAGGGACACCAGGACACCCACAGTGATCTGAGCAGAGGCCATGGGCTCCTCTGTGTGTGTCCAATCCACAAAGAAAGAGTGAGGGATGAGGACTTCATGAGCTTTGAGTTGCGACTGCCAGACTGTGAGTTCCACATTGAGGTGGACACGGATATGACTGATGAAGAGATTGTCCTTGATTAACCCCTTAAACCCTTAGGATTCATCATCAGGTCCAGACTTACATTCTTCACGCTTAAATCTAGTTTGAAAAACCGAACAGTAACCTGCTTTTTAAACCATGGTTTATAAAATGCTTTTTTTTTAAATAGTATGTGCGTTAGTTTCCGAGTTGGATTTGTTCAATAGATCAAAAGGCCTTTATAATACTGAAATGTAGAGTTCACCAACTGGATATCAAAACATCAGGCTTTTTCAGTCTAGAATTCAGTCTGGAGCACTCTGTGGGTGTGGGTAGGGAAGGCCCAAAAGGGCTACTTCAATTCATTGATTCTCAAGCAATTAGATTAGAAAAAAAAAGTCAATCAGATTGAAGTGTATAGAATGACAATGTATATTATAGAGAATATTTAATTGTGTATTATTTGAAGCCAGAACACTGTTCTACATTTTACAATTGTCTTTATCTTATACAGTATATAGGAATTTCAGCTTCAAAAAAGAAACCTTTAAATAAAAGAGTTTACATGCTATAGAAAATATTCGTACATAAATGCATACAATCACTTAGATGCCGCTTTATTCTGGAGTAGCATTGTTATTGCAGATATCATTCATTCTATTTTCAGTCAAGACTAAAAGTGGCTTAATGAAGTGGCATGCACTGGTATTGAACTGAAGGCACTGAACTATAATGTTCAGCTAAAATAATATAACATTATAGAATGTGTGCTGCTATTCAGGAAAATAGTGAGACAGGACAATACTTGTAGCAGTTGGCTTACAGCAGTAACAGATTCAAAATGTCTGCTTTGACTTGCCACATTGGAGACGTTTTGTTCCTCATGTCAAAAGGAGGGCATGTGACTGGGCAAAGAGGAGCTTCTGCAGCGTTGTCATGGCCACCAGAAGGAAAGACTAGGCTGGTGCAGTTTACACAGTGGCAGCTTTTTTTCATCGTCTGTCTGTTAATGTGCATCTCTGCTAGTATCCCTCTGTCCCTTTTCATCCATGTAAACATGCCTGTTCAAATAGCCATCGCTTAAACAGTCATCGCTCAGTCCCATTACCCCCTCACTCGGCCTCCTCTCACTGCCTGAACTCCAAGTCACCCTCCTGCACTACGCTGTGCTTCCAATCTAAATATGAAAGCGTTCAAAACCTTGCTACATTCAAATTGCATATATTAGGAACATGCAGTTTCTGCATGCTGTACAAGGGGAGATGATCTGTTCTCCCTTCTCCTAACAGTTCTGCTTCTCTCTCACAATTCGTTTTTCATTTAATGTCCTCCATTGTGATCCATACCCTTTATTTCTATTATTCTCCATCATATCTCTCTTTCTTTCTGTCGCCCGAGCAGACCCACCTGTGTTTGCACAGTGACAGTACTGTGGTTCTTTCAGGGCAAGCCGATAAGCTCCCAGCAAATAACATAAAAGCCTGAGGGATTCCCCACACTGGTTTGTCTGCTTTCATCTCTTTGTAATTCTCTGTGTTGTTCTCTATTAATCTTTCAGTCTGCTTGTCTATGTTTGCTGTATAGGTTATAAACCTTCTTCATATCCTGAAAGCACAGAATTGCTGGAGCTTCAGACCTATTGCAGGCAGATATGAGAGTTTTTATATATTAAGATGTTCCTGAAGTAATGTTTGATCTTCTTGTCATTTGTCACTGATGAGTTCACCTTCATCAGTGAGGATTGCAAGTGGAGCCTAATCATAAAAATGGTCAAATTCATCACTGGAATTCACTGGCTCGCCTTTACCAGGTGCATGTTCTTCCGAATCGCTGGGCAAACCTGGGTTAAAACAGTTCATTAATAAATACAGTGAAAATAAAATAATAAAATAAAACACCGAGTAACCAAGGGGCTACACTATGGACTTGGAAGGCAATCCTAATGAATAGCTGCTCAGTGCATATCTCTGAGCTGATAGTCATGTGATAAAACGACCCCATGGAAATTGTTGCCTTTTTTTTTAAAAACATATTTGGACAAGTAAACGTTTGATCATCTTTGAAACAGTGCCTATTAAAGACGTTGACACACTTGAACAAAACCACAAGGAAACTTAGCTTTTTCTATCATTTATTCACCAGAAATATCAATATAGGTGATATTATTCTGTGGAAAAAGTAAATCCATCCATGGCCTCAGAAGCAAGTATTGCCCCCTTGATCAAAAATAACTTCTTGTAGGTGTTTTGTATAATTGTCCACCAGGCTTGCTAGGTTTTTTGACCACTCTTCCATGCAATATTCTTTCAGTTGTAAGATGTTTGAGGGTTTTCTTGCATGTACTGCTCGTTTCAAATCCCCCCACAACATTTCAATGGGATTTCAATGGGATTCAAATTCAGACTTTGACTAGGCCATTCCATAACCCTCCATTTCTTCTCTTTGAGCCATTCCTTAGTTGATTTGCTAGTGTGCTTCATTATCCTGCTGAAAGGTCCATAGTTCATAGAATTTATAGTTGAATCAATGAATGCAAGCTGTCCAGCCCCTGAGGCAGTGAAGCAACCCCAAACCATAACATTTTCATCACAGTGTTTCATAATTAATAATTGTGCAATCTCTTTCTGATTGTACAAGCATGCACGTTGACACCAACAGTTGCAAGACTTATTAGCAGATCCTATGATGAAATTTTGAGGTTAGTGGAGACACTTTTTGCATCAGACGGTCTGCTCTTGGGTTGAATTTGATGGCAAAGCCAGTCCTGGACAAATTTGTAGTAGCTTGAAATCTGCGCCATTTGCAGATTACTTTCCTTATGGTGGAATGATTCAAATCATTTGGAGATCTTTTTAAATCCCTTGCCAGACTCATAACCATCCACAACCTTTTTTTTCTAAAGGCCTTACAGAACTCATTGGCACTCAATCATGAACACCGGATTCAAATTTTATGGACATGAACGTGTGAAAAATGTAGGGGTGTGCTTACTTTTTACATGTGACTGATCTGTTTTTTATGTCTCAATTGATAGCGGGTATCACCTTTATTAATAGGCACTGTATCAAAGAAGATCAAATGTTTTCTTGTCCAAATATGTAAAAAAAAAAAAAAGTCAACAATTTCCATGGGGTGTACTTATTTTTTCACATGACTGTACAGAGAAAACATTAAATGCGGTTACAGTGTGTTCTAATAAAAAGCTTGTTATTATGTTGTTATTATACACTGTAATAATATCTTGAATATAGTGAAATGTATCTAGTATTTCCTATTATAAGATTACAATAAACCAAATATAGAATTCTTAAAGCCTCTAAGATGTACTTAGAGTACAGTTGTACTAATTTGAAGCTTTTAATCATTTTAATGTATCCATCCATCTTCTACCGCTTACTCCTTCTTCAGGGTCAATTTTAATGTATTGGCAGATAATTTTTCAGGTCTTAATTAAAAAAAAAAAAAGCACAAGCAGCAAAATCAGCAACAGAATATGTAACGTTTTAAGGAATATTAAAAGAATATGAAAAGATTTAAAGCTTGAAATGAGAAACAGTCTAAAACAGGCTGTATTTTGCTATTAATCTGGATAGGCTAAGATGAGTTGAAACCTATTCTGAATCGAATCGTTCTTAATATTAAATGATCCATTACTTTATTTATGTCCTCATTAAATGATTCAGTAAGCTCCTGCACTCTGTAGATGGGGCATTATCAGACTGGGTGAGGGCACTGCCACCCCATATCTACAAACCTGTTATAACTTACCAGTTGGGGAGGTTAGCATCTAAAATTATGAATCCAAAATATTTTCTTTATCGTGGAGCTACTGAGGAAGCATTGTTACACTGAGAAGCATTGTTACACTGTACATGAAGTACCCCAAATTATCGTCGATACATGGGTACATCAGTTAATATATTATCTATAGATTAACTGAAGTGCCCATGAATTTCATGTAAATTACACAATGACAGCATGGATTTGACATTTATTGTCACCTTTTGATTTGAGTATTTCTTCTGCTTCATCTGCCCTACATCAAAAAACAAAAGTGCTCTATAGTTAAAACAAAAACGAATACGGTATTTATTGTTTTACATAACATACGATTACATGGGAAAATACCTACTGGTGTTGCAGAGAGTTGTTCTGTGGTGCGAGAAGACCTTCAATATCATCATCACCATCATCTTCATCACCATCATCATCACATATAGTATCTTCAAGAACAGGATGACATGACCATGGGGATCCTTTTTCTACTATCACATCATCATCATCCTCCTCCTCCTCCTCCTCTTCCTCCTCATCATCATATTTAATATCTTCAAGAACAGGATGACATGACCATGGGGATCCTTTTTCTACTATCACATCATCATCATCATCATCATCCTCATCCTCTATGTTTGCCTCCTTCTTAGCCAGGTCATCTTCAGTCTCATCTTTATACAACTCTCTGAGACTAAAAAAAATGATCCAGGGGTTAATCAGGAAGCAATATGATTAGTAGAAGCACGTATTGTCTGTATGGTGAAAATTTTGTACCCTACCTGTCCTGGATGCTTTTTTCTGAACCTGATACCAAAACTTCATTGCAATTTCCTTCTTTATCAGGTTCATAATCATTCTTGTTGCTCCTTCTTCCTGATGCTCTGATTTTCTCATCTTCATATCCCTGCTCTCCATCTTCCTCCTCTTCTCCTGTTCCTCCTTCCTCTGCCTCACTTTCTCTCACAGACTCCACCTCATCAAGAAGGGATTCCTTAACAGATGTGTTGCTTCTTAAAGGTTCCACCTCCTGTGCTTCTTCTTCATGTGTACTGCTCTGCTCTCTGCATCTTTCCTCAACCTCTCCTTCTTTATCCTGTTCTTCAAACAGACATGCGCTCTTCTCTCGATTCTCAGTTGAATATCTGTTTGCCACTTCATTCACTTGCTTCGCTCCGATACTTAATATATCTTCTTCCTCCTCTTCCTCTTCCTTATTCTCATGTCTTTGCACCCCCGCTGTCTCAACTGTACAGGAAATACTTGTGAGTGTTCCCTCAATCGGGCTACCATCATCTTTGTTCTCATCCTCTAACTGTTTAGGGGAATCTACAGCAAATTTAGAAGTCTTGAAGGGATTTTTTATTCTCCCATTAGACTCTCCACAAGAAATCAGCAGACTTCTCTGGTGCTTCTTGTGGTTTGGAACAGACTGACAGTCTGATATTGAGGATGACCCCTGAAAAACAGCATCTTTCCTTGTGTTGTATAGCTGGTTTATTTCTCTTCTCTTCTTATTTCTTCTCCTCTGAACTTCAGTAGGAAGGCTTTTGGCAGCTTTAGAGGACAGATCACTGCTTTCACTGGTGTCGCCATAGTAATTTGATATATTCACTGTGGACGTTCAAAAAATATACTTAAAAGGCATACTAAACAAGCTGTGTGTGGATCAGGACTTCACTGTCTTTGGATTATTTTTTTGGTGGATATTAATATAGTGCCATAGAACGTCGGCATATCCTTCTTTTTATTGTCAGAATTTTTTTTTTGAAACACTGTCTTAGATGCAGGTTATATTCATGGGTGTGGTTACATGGGTGTCAGTCACAAACAATGAAAAAACTCAAGAGATCAAATCATTTGAGAAGTATTTTACTCCTCTGCAATTCATGAAGAAATAATTAATATATCTAGGTAACATTTACTTAAATCATTTAGTGTTGTAGGTGATTTGATCCAATCCCTTGAGTAATAGGACCAACAGAGAGACTACAGATGGTTGACAAATTAATAATTTAAAAAACACCATGAAGTGTCTTAGCAAGGTGTTGGGCCACCATGTGCCCCCATAGATTATAATCTTTTACAATATTTTGTTGGATACAGACATAGTGCCATAGAACTGCAGACTTGGCATTTCTTTATTTATTGTCAGAACCTGCCATTTTCTCTGTATTCTCTAACTGGGGCTTAAATACATAAATTCTTCACAAAAATAATAATTATCCAAGCATAAAAAAACCCTCTGCATTTTATGACTTTACTTTAATTCATGACATCCGTATTATGGCACACAACTACTGGTTGACGTGAGTGTAATCTTGCCTTACCTGGCTTAGTGTGCCTGCTATTCACTTTCTTCCTTTGCTTCTGCATATGATGATTCTTACCCTGAGAGTTTGATGATGCTTCTTGCCTTTTCTGCCTTCCTTCTTCTTCTCTTCTTTCGGTATCCCCATTAATCAAAGGCAGGTATGACCAAGAAGGACAATCAGTGGGACACTGAACTCTCAGGTTAAACCTTTCACTCCCAGATGCCCTGGAGTTTGGATATTGCCTCAAATGTTCACAGGAAGGAGGGTCTTGCAGGACTACTGAGTAAAGACTGTGTAGTGAATCACCGGATAATAGGTTCGGGTCAAGCAAAGATGAATTCAAAGCTTGGTGAACATTCTGGATGTTTTTGGTGTTCTTTGAGATGTTACTATGCTCCGGTTCATTTACTGGCGGCTGTACCGGAGTTAACCACATAGAGGGAATGGAAGAATGGATGGAATTTTGGATGTTTCCTTGCATGTTTTGTGTGCTGCCTGGGTGGAATAAACCATGCCTAGATATTGGGTCTTGAACAGAAAGTAAACAAAATGGTGCTCAAAACACGTAAAATCACCATATAATCAACTGCATTCAAAAGGCTCAAATGTATTACATAATGTTAAGTTAAATAAATCTCTAATCAAGACATACACTATATGCCCAAAAGTTTGTGCACACCTGACCATCACACCCCCATATGCATGTGCTTTCTGAGTACCCCATTCCGGATTTAGTGCCTTTGCTGTTATAATAACCTCCATGTTTCAGGGAAGGCTTTCCACAAGATTTTCGAGCGTGTCTGTGGGGTTTTTCTCATTCAGTCACAACAGCATTAGTGATGTCAGGCACAGATGTGGAGTGAAGATGCCTGGGGTGAAATCAGCATTCCAGTTCATCCTAAAGATGCTCAGTGGGGTTGAGGTCAGGGCTCTGTCCAGGCCACTCAAGTTCTTCCACTCCAACCTTGGGAAGGCTCATATATGGGTCTGATGATTAGGGGTCTACAAACTTTTGCCCATATAGTATACACTCTTAAGTCTAAAGTCTAGAATTCGTAAGGATTCTTCAGCTTGTCCCTTTGTGAGAACCCATAACAGTCTGAAATACTGTTATCTGAAATACTGTTATACTGTTATGGGGGGGATAAATAAAAGGACCTCCCCCCCCCCAAGAGCATTGTGATTTGCAGGTTTTTACCTTCTCCCATGTTATCTCTATGCTCAGATATGTGTGGAAGGGAATTAAAGATGGGACAATGAGATGGATCAGGAGAAAGAGCTGAAGGAGAGATGATTCTAAAAGGGTGCTTGTTGCGTCTATCTATCCATTGACCATCCTCCTCCATCTCTGGTGTGCAGGCATTTAGCTGCTGTTCTATCATCTGGGCCTACATAAAAAATACAAAACATTTTGAAAGATTAATCTTAAAACCTTATGGCGTATCCAGAGTAAAATTATCCTCTTAAAGCAATGTTCTCCAGTCTTATCAGTCTTCAAAGGATTGTTATCTGTGGCTCTTATTTGATGGGACTGAGTACACTGGCTGTTTGCAAATAAGATTAAATATCCTTGCCCCTAAAGCATCCAGAATATATATCAGATTAAAACATAATACTGAAAGTACCTTTGGCTGTTCTGACAACCTCTTGTCTTGCAGCTTCTGCTGCCAATTAGGGTAGCTCTCATACTCCATCTGTTTAAAAGTGAAAAGGTGAGTTAGTCCAGCAAAACCAAGGGGAAAAAAACAGACAGAGTCCTGGTTCTAATGGGCCACCATGACCTTTATAATAAAACATTAAATAAAAACATTGAATTCCTCAGAGACACTGAAAACAGTATGTAAACAAATGGCAGTAGTATGTTTACTAGTTTACTGACCCTTATGGTGTTCATGGCTTCAGTACGAGCCACCAGGTCACTGAGGGTCTTCTGTGCTCTCTGGAAATCCTGCAATAGTTTCTGGTTATGGTTTCGTGCCCTACGCTCTCTCTGACTCAGCTCCTGCAACTGATACTGCAGCAGAGCGAACCTGCTACTGCACACACACATAAAAGAAGGTGAGAGGGCATGAATTAACAGATAAAATGCACTTGGCTAATGTCCAGGGGTAGAAAATGCACTTTGTGTATCTACTTATGTATTTTTGGTGCACTTGAGTATTACTGAAATCGAATACTTGTACATACTTAAGAACATTTCCAAGAAAAATGTTTTTTTTTTTAATTCTTGGTACATTTTTAGACCTTCAAAATGCTCATTACAAAACCCAAAAACCTGTCAAGAACCATGCCAATTACATCTGCTGTGACCTTTATATGGTACACAATGCTATAGCGGACAATTGAGTATCGATAAGCCACCCCACTGCAGTGTCACACCTGAGGATGATCACCTCTGGTCCTACCCATATTGAAAATGTTTCATTATGCTGAAGAAAAAAAAAACTAATATATACAATTAGGCATCTCCTTTCATCTTCATCTAATTTGTTGAGTTTGGTTTTTGCTTATTTATTAACATGAACTGGCTATATTTAAATAAGTCACCTTTTTGTGCCAGTTTAGTCGAACATCGATTCTGGTAGTTAACATAATTTGTTAGCCAGTGAGACAAAAATCTAGATAATGGTAAATAGTGGTTATTTACATTATATTAATTCTGATGTATTCATTATCAAACTATGCAGCGTTTGTCATGCATAAGACATGCAACTGTACAGACTGGATAATGTTTTCAGACTTTAAAATGAAAACAATCAGCTAACTGTTTAACTTTTCACTTGAAAACATGATATTAACTTAATTTCATCAGTTAAAAACTTTTACTTTTGAATATTTTAGTACATTTAAGTAGCATCATTTTTCCTTTCATTTCAATGCATTTTTATCTGCATAATAAAAGACTTAAGACTTTTAAACGCTGAATATACATTCACTTAAATACAATTTTTAATGCCCATTTTGCTCCAAATTTTCCAATGCAGCTACCAAGGGGGGAGGTGAAGGAATAGTACTAGAAGTGATTCTTCTCAGACACATGAAGCCATGCTATGTACCAAGGCAGCTGAACAGACTGGGAGGAATGGGTTAGCAGAGTGCAAGCCTTTAGAGAAAGCTTTATTCTCCTCTGCTTAAATAGTTATGAAAATGGCTGAAGTACGAAATAGAAGTGAGAAGTGTCTGTAGTCATATAGCTAAACTTAAAAAATGTGAGGAGGAAGATTTTTTTTATCCAGGCCACAACACTACACAGCAATACGGAATAATTCATCAGAGGCAGTTGCTTTAGAGCTCACAGACTCAATTAGATGACATATTAAGTACAAGGCTAAAGGTTCCTTCAGTTCATACAGTCAAGAAGGACATCTACAGCATATGTTTTTAGAATGGAAAAACACTCTTATTCAGAATCAATCTTATTAGGAACTTATTAAGAACTCATGTAGTAGTGAGGAGATGATCCATACCAAAGTTTCAAAGTCTTCTCAAGCATTTGAAGTGCCGATGTTTCAAATCAGCGTCTTGATTTGAGGTTCACATTCTCATGCCACATGATCACAGTTTAAAATGGGAGGAAGGGTGGCATACACTCTTTCCCCTATCAAAGTATCACTATCAATCAAAGTAACACTAGCAAATCATGGGCGTTTGTGTGCTCATGCATGTGGAAGGGGCGGCTATTGCTTTCCTCCAAATGTGTTACATTGCCTTGTGATGCAGGTTGAACAACAGTCCAAAAGGATGCGGTTAGCTGGTTTCATGTGTCTCGGTGGAAGCATCTGATAGCCCTCAACCTCCTGCATTGGTAGCTGTCATATGATAAGGTAAACCTAAATGGTGGGAACTGGGCAAAACTAAATTGGGGACAAACTCTGGTCTATAAAATAGACCCTTTTTATGGCAACCATTATGTTAATCTTTATAAATCAAAAATATATTATATAAAAGTATTCCAATAACAAATCTGCTTTTCTTTTCTTGTGTTCAGACTGTGGGACGAGCTCCCCTTGTGGGTCGAGAAGGAATTGCATTTAAAAAACCCTTCAAAAAAAGTCAAATTATTCCCTATTATAAAAAATAAATTGGAAAAACATGAAATTAAGTCATAGCATAAGGGTTCACTGGTAAATGGATAGAGTGATAGAATTATTTTCACAGTAAAGAACTATTTTCGCTAGTTTCACACTTAAACAACAGAATTCTGTACATGAAAGATTAGATTCACAGTAAATACATTTACATTACTTTTATTCACTTAGCAGACACTTTTATCCAAAGCGACTTACAAATGAGAAAAATACAATATAAAATAGTTCGTTACTGTGAAAATAATTCTATCACTCTATCCATTTACCAGTGAACCCTTATGCTATGACTTAATTTCATGTTTTTCCTATTTATTTTTTATAATAGGGAATAATTTGACTTTTTTGAAGGGTTTTTTAAATTTGATTAAAAAAATTTGATAGTCAGGCTCAAACGTGAGTCTCATGTTTCACTGTAGGAATAATAAAATAGAAATGCTGGGGAAACAAGACACCTTGCGTGTTCAATTAGTCAATTCAGTGCTAACTGAAAGCATTTGTGAAGTGTATTCTCTCTGTATTCAGCAGGATCAAGTGTCAGTGTTGAAGCACTTCACTGTTTAAAAGAAGTACGTTTCTACAGCTCAGATGTCACCAACTGCTTTTATCACAGGAGAAACAACACCATAGCTCTGTTTATTTGAGCCTGTTCATTTGGAAAACACCTGATATGATAATGATAAATCAGGCTGGTTCTTCAAATCTGGCCCTGGAGGTCCACTGTCCTGCAGAGTTTACTGTACCTCCAATTTCAAACTCATAATTTTTTACAGCAGAATGTTACTATAGCAGACTTATTTCTGTGAAAGGTTCATACCTGTTCCCCCACCAGAGATATCCATCCATCGTCTATACGAGGGGTCGCGGGGAATCAGAAGCCTATCCCATGGAGCATTGGGCACAAGGTGTACACCCTGGACAGGGTGCCAGTAAATTGTAGGGCACAATCACACACCCATTCATACACTTGGCAATTTGGACATGCCAATCAACCTACCATGCATGTCTTTAGACCGGGGGAAGAAACCAGAGTACCCGGAGGAAACCCCCACAGCAGGGGGAGAACATGCAAACTCACACACAGGGCAGCGGCAGGAATTGAACCGCCAGCCCTGGCGGTGTGAGGCGAACATGCTAACCCACCGTAGGCCCCCCTCCAGAGATATTAACCCGAAAATTAGGGGAATTTTAACAAAACAGCACTCTCTTTCCTAATTAAAAAAGAGAAAAGTCCAAACTTGAAATGTTCTGCATGCACACTATACTTACCTAGGTACCCCCTAAAAATTAAGACTGAGACTGGAACCCTTCCCATTACAAATTAACCCTAAAATTGGAACTGTGCGCAATCTTGAGCATTAAATTTGGACTTAAGTTCTAAGTCTCAGGAATAAGAATGTGCAAAATATATATATTATATATTTACATGTACCTTGTATTGTGCTCTAGAGATCAGATTTTGTTCCAGGGAGCTAGGCCCGTACTGAGTCGTGATGCTGAGGTTTCCGTAAACAGCTGTATAACCAAGATGTGTGTACCATGACACAAAAATGGCAAAAACCCGTTGATTTTAGCAATGCCAAAGTGAGGTAATCACTCAAAAAAACAGGAAAATGAAACACAGTTGAGCAACCTGCATTGGACCACTTGAGATTTAATGACCCAAATACATAACTTTTGCGTCCACAAACTGCTCCCTCCGCCATTTTAACTGTCCAGCCAATGATACATGTATGCTCCTTCAAAAATGACAGAAGTAACATCAGAAGACAACATTCGGTGGAAAATCTCGATTTAGACAGAACTCGATGCCTTACTTAATGTCGCCCCCTTGTGCCGGTTCATTAACATGATATTCTCATTTATTCTCTGTATCGAAATGAACCTCCAAATCGCCTACAGTGTAGAAATGAGTGTGTTACAGTAAATGTATAACAGTAGTTGGAACCTTACATTAGATATATATAATAGTAGATATCTCTGCTTTTGTTTAATTGAGAAACAGCTGAGTAGTTGTGATGAGAAATGAGACCTTACCTTGTTAAGTGAGTCGCACAGCGCCAGTTTTTATATCCTTTACTGCTCTCCATGACTGTTCCTAAAACATTATGGCGAACCCCCCCCCATCCATAGCCTGAACAACTGCTACACAGATTAAAAGATTTAGGGATTAGGGATTTAGGAATGCGCTGTGAAATGGGAGCAGGGCCATAGTGTCGCTGTTCAGACTGACACGTTTATGAACACATTTATGTGATGGGTCCATTGGAGTAACGTCAATTCCCGATGTTCTTATTAATTAGTGGGCGAATGTAGGCTTTAAACCCGGGGAGTCGTTTAGGTACTGCTTGAACGTGAAGGTGTGAGTCGTGCCGTCAGGATACAGAAATGATACGAATGTAAATGTTTGTCGAACTGCCGAAGGCCATGGTTTCTTGTAAGTAGGAACCAGTGTGTCCCAACCGTTTGCTCTTAAGGGACGCTTGAAAGTGTAACACACTAATCATGTTCCGTGCGACTGTTTAGCTTGTTAGCCGACCAGCTCTTTGCCTACGTTGAGAGCTCAGAGCTCATCTCCAACACAACATAGAACTAAGTGGATCGACACGCCGGTGGAAAGATCTCCCGTTTGTTTGAGCCACTGAGCGGCTGAGCTGATGTGAAACAGGGCAGCTGCTCTTCATGTGCCATGGTTGGAGCTAGTTAGCTGACTTAACTCACTTGCTAAACTTGAAAGGCAGCTTCACAAGGCTGTTAGTACTGTCCTAGACATTAATAAGCCCCTCTCATACTAGTTCTTCATTTCAGCTGGACTACAGAGTGACACCTGTAGGAGTTATGGACTAGTTAGTGATTGGGATGAGTTTAGTTGAGCAGAGTTTGTTATAGAAACTCCTGGTAGATGGTGAAGATGGTCAGTTTCGGGAGGAAGGTGTGGTGTGGGCTGGAGAAGGGCTTCCGCTACCTGCCCATCATGCTCAATACAACCCTGGTGTTCTCCATCACGGCTGAAGTGAGCTACCTGGTTCTGATGGAAGCCCCCTTGGAGCCAGCACAGAAGGAGTCTGAGTGGTCTGCTCATTGGAAGACCATGCATCTGTTTGCCCAGTACTTCATGCTGGGAAGCATAACATGGAACGCCTCTCTGTTCCTTAAAACCAACCCAAGTATCCGTGGAGTGTTTCTTAATGGGGATATCGTGGGGCAGGGTTGGAGGTAATTGACGTTATATCATTTGCAGAGTATTTGTCTCATATTTCCTGTGCTCTTCTCAGCAGAGCGCACTCAGCCCTGGCTGCACGTCAGCATAATGATTGATATTTTGAGTGCTATTAGAACAACTTTCTCTTTTTTTTTTTCCTTCCACTTATCTCAGATACTGTTACACCTGTGAGACACACACACCTCCACGATGCTCACATTGTTATGACTGCAACGTGTGTGTCCTGCGTCGAGATCACCACTGTGTCTTCTTCGGCCAGTGTGTGGGCTTCCGCAATTACCGCTACTTCCTGAGCTGTCTGCTGTTCATGTGGGCTGGTCTGTTGTACGCTGTGGTGATGAACGCCGAGGTCTTCATCGTCATCTTGAAGGAAGGTGTTACCTTTCACAGCTTCATGCTGCTCATGGTGCCATGGATTATGCTGGTCACTGGTAAGTGTATAAGGAGCAGATGTTTAGGCCAGTCAGGGTCTTGAGGTATCGAATAAATATGTTTTATCTCTCGTCCGGTCATCCACTTTATTTACTGATCATTTTATGTAATGCAAAAAGAATTTCTGTATCTTATAAGGTTAGGTTTCGTGTTTGTTTTTTTTGTTTGTTTGGTTTTTTTTTTAGTTATTTTGATTTTTATTCACATTTATTGCTGTCTATAATGTAATGATATTCTGCCATCTGTGCATCTGTGTATTTTGCTTATCAGTCCATACAGGACCTCACAAGTGCTATTGTGATTGGTGCTGCCAAAAATGCTTGATTTTTGCTGTGGCGTTTTTCAAAATTTGGGAAATTGAAATTGCACGAAATAGTTTTGCATAGCCTTTTGCAGTGATGTTTGTTGGTTAATGAGCACTTTTATCTGTACTCGTGTTCGACGCACATGAATCAATAAGGGCACTGGTGAAATGTGTGCTGTGATGATGTCACATGATGCAAAAATTGCATGCTCCTCTGAAAATTTTGCTTTATTTTGTGTTCATTTCTGCGATTGCGAACTCGCGCAATCCTCGAGGGAGTGGCTTACGATTTTTTTGAGTGTCAAGTAGGCCTATCTATAGAAATTTTGCATACTTGACAAAGTATGATTGAGACGTCCAGACAAAACTAATCGACTATAAACTGAATAAAATCTTCTATCTGTTTTATTGGATCACAGGTCAAGTGACCGCGCAAGCCTTCACCTTTGCCTTCATTGCTGACACCTGTGTGGTTGGCTTCCTGCTGGTCTCCGCCTTCCTCTTTTTCCATGTAGCATTGATGCTGAGAGGGCAGACGACGAGGGAGTGGTATTCAACCCGGCGGCCGTACAATCTTGGAGTGCTCGCCAACATCCGTGAGTGCTTCGGTGAGCACTGGTATATCTGCTGGCTCTGTCCTCTCATTCCCTCCACGCTGCCTGGCGATGGCATCTACTTCAAAGTCACTGGCTCTCTTGAACCCATGAAGTGAAGGCTCTGTGCAACTAATTTGGCTCTAAAGCTGAAGAGATTCTGATGTTCTTTATATCTAAAAGTGGATGCAATTGATTTTACCTTCAAATCCTGTTGTGGAGACTGCGCTAACTTTAGGGTCACAAGCAGTAAAATTGGTCCTGCACTGCTATCCATAATAATATGAAGCCAGAGCTATAGGAAATGAGAAGCCAGGGAAAGATTCCATTTAAGATTAGTACATTTGAAGCACTGATTACACTAACTGTGCACTGAGTGAATATTCTACCAGCTATCTTATACAATTACCAGCTATATTTGCATCTTGGGAACCAGCAAGAATTTTATTTTTCACAAGTTATTTTGCCAAATCACTGTATATAGAAACGGTTTATGGTTCACTGTTGATTTTTGATTTGATAAATATCTATTGTCCTGGAGTATAATGTGATGTACATCTTGCATTTAATGCATATTTATTATTGTCCCAGCACATTGAAATTATAATATAAATCAACTGAATGCTATTGTGGTGAAAGGAATTCGTCTTGGATGTACTTTATTTTTATTTACTCTATTGGGTTTTCGTTTAAATTTTTTCATTGACGTGCCAAATAACATGTTGAAATCTATATGCCAAGGTATTACTGTTACTTTTGAGTCTATATCCCATTCATCTAAGGGTTATGTTGGAGTTTACTCAGAGAAACAATAAAATAAATATCACTCAACTGTGACAAGCTCCGAGTTCCCTCTATCTTACTTGAATATTAATGTTTGCATTTGGCCTTCATTCCATCAACTCCACCTGCATTCATTAATATAAATCGAATTTCTATAATCAACATCATCATCATAACCATAAACATATAGGCACCCTGCAGTCTTAGTAAAACCTTTTAAAGACCATCATTCCTTTTGTACTATTACCTGGTGAATCAATACTCCTCTATTAGCTTTGTTCAAAGACTGCTCAAGTAATGGTACCCTGGCCAGAGGCCATTTCAAAGATTTAAATCAAATGAGACGAGTGTGTCGTGACTTTTTCTTGTGTTCCTCCGTGAAGGTGCACTATAATGTTCTATTCAGGAAACCCCATCACTGATGAAGGGAATGAGTAAGGAGGGGTGCACACATCTCAACAATAAGAACAGCTAAGGTGTACAGTGAATATGAGCAAAGAAGGCTATTCAAAATTTTATTTGTTTAACCTTTTGATCTTTGTTAAAAAGATTTACAAAAGTACTCTGCTCTCATGGATATCAAACAATTTGAAAATAAAACACAGGTTTATAAAATATATATATATATATATCTTTGTTAAATATAGGTGTGCAACAATTATTGGCACCCTTTTAGTCAATAATATGTGCTACCTCCATTTGCCATGATAACAGCTCTGAGTCTTCTCCTATAATGTCTGATGAGGTTGGAGAACACATGGCGAGGGATCTGAGACCGTTCCTCCATACAGAATCTCTCCAGATCCTTCAAATTTCAAGGTCCACGCTGGTGAACTCTCCTCTTCAGTTCACCTCACAGGTTTCATATAGGTTTGAAGTCAGGGGACTGGGATGGTCAGGGAAGGACCTTGATTTTGTGGTCAGTAAGCCATTTTTGTGTTGATGTTGATGTATGTTTTGAATCGTTGTCCTGCTGGAAGATCCAACCACGGTTCATTTTAAGCTTTCTGGCAGAGACGGTCAGGTTTTCATTTAATATCTGTTGATATTTGATAGAGTCCATGATGCCATGTATCCTAACAAAATGTCCAGGTCCTCTGGCAGATAAACAGTCCCAAAACATTAAAGATCCAACATATTGAGGGACTGTGAGAGCAATGACACCAAAATGTAACACTCATGCTCCCCATTCACACCTGAGACCTTGTAACACTAATAAGTCACTAGTCACTAACAAGGCTAATTGGGCCCAATTTGGACATTTTCACTTAGGGGTGTACTCACTTTTGTTGCCAGCGGTTTAGACATTAATGTCTGTGTGTTGAGTTATTTTGAGGGGACAGTAAATTTACACTGTTACACAAGCTGTACACTCACTACACTACATTGTAGCAAAGTGTCTTTTCTTCAGTGTTGTCACATGAAAAGATATAATCAAATATTTACATAAATGTGAGGGGTGTACTCACTTTTGTGAGATACTGTATACAGTATACCTGTACTCATTTCCACACACGGGCCTAACCCAGTGGTGACATATGAATACTTGTTTACACATTCAGTTTTATCATCCTTATACATGTCAAGAATAAAAGTTGCAAAATGGCACTAATTGAGCCATCTAATTTAACCATATAGGTACAGTATTTGATGCCATCCACTGTTAATATGATTTCAATATTGATGCAAATGTTGTTAATACCTACAGTGTTCAATAAGTTCTTGTAGTATTTATCAAGATGGGATGTGAGTAACCTGCTAAGTCACCAAATAAAAAAAAAAACACCAGTTTTTGAGTTTAACACCAGTTACTTGGATTGGTTCCCCTCACCCCTTCTCTTAGGGCTGATTCAAGTAATTTGACCATATCTTGCATTCATTCATTCACAGTGATCAAAAGTCTCACGTGTTCCAAAAGTCTCCATACATAGCCTTCGTCAGTGAATCTTCTTGGTTGGTCTGCAACCTTTCTAGCCTTTTTGAATTTTTAAATAAGTTTCATAGCAGTGTTGTGTGTGTGATGTGCTCTCCATGTTTCCTGTTAAAGTCCGTTGCAAACTTGTGACAGCTTCCTGATCCAACCAGGTTTTTGTTTGAGGCTTTTCTTGCATGTTCTGCCTGTTTCAAATCCCCCCACAACATTTCACTGGTCTTTGACTAGGCTATTCCATAACCCTTCATTTCTTCTTTTTGAGCCATTCCTTGGTGGATTTGCTATTGTGCTTTGGATCATTATCCTATTCAAAGGTCCACTTTCGGTTCAACTTCAGTTTTTGGATAGATGACCTCACATCTTATTAGCACTCATTAGTATGATGCAGAATTCATAGTTGAATCAGTGAATGCAAACTGTCCAGTCCCTGAGACATTGAACCAACCCCAAACCATAACATTTCCACCACTGTGCTTCATAGTTGGTATAAGGTGCTTCTCCTGAAAACCTGTCTTTAGTCAGCGGCAAACATGTCTACTGTTACTTGGCCATACAACTCTATCTTTGATTCATTTTTCCAGAGCACATTATTCCAAAAGGCCTGGTCTTTGCCTATATGTTCATTGGCAAACTGTAGTCTTGATTGAATTATCTTTTCAGACAGCAAAGGCTTTTTCCTGGCACGCCTCCCATGCAGGTCAAATCTCTTTCAGATTGTGGACACATGGACTTTGACACCAACAGTTGCAAGACTTACCAGCAGATCATGTGATGAAATTTTGAGGTTCTTGAAGGCTTCTTTTTTCATCAGATGGTCTGCTCTTGGGCTGAATTTGCTGGGACGGCCAGTCCTGGACAAATTGGCAGTCATTTGAAATCTGCACCATTTGTAGGTGATTTATTTATTTATTTTTTTACAATGGAATGATGTGTTTCAAACCATTTAGAGGTCTTTTGAAATCCCTTGTCAGACTCATAACCATCCACACCTTTTTTTTCTGAAGGCCTTACCGAACTCTTTAGCTCTTGGCATGATACACCACACACCTCAATAACAAAGGGAACACCAAACACTAGATATTAGAGTGGTTTAAATAAGACAGGTTCCACCTGCACTCCCTAAGCAGGTTCTAATCACTGGCACCCAATCAAGAACACCTGATTCTAAGTTTACGGATTTGAAGCTGTGATAAATGTAGGGGTGTTCTTACTTTTTCCATGTGACTGATCTGGGGTTGTTTTTTTTTTAAATTGAAATTGTGAACATTACTACAAAATGTAAATTTTAGCTAATTTGATAGTGTATATATATATATACAGTGAGGGAAAAAGTATTTGATCCCCTGCTGATTTTGTACGTTTGCCCGCTGATAAAGAAATGATCAGTCTATAATTTTAATGGTAGATTTATTTGAACAGTGAGAGACAGAATAACAACAAAAAAATCCAGAAAAACACATGTCAAAAATGTTATAAATTGATTTGCATTTTAATGAGGGAAATAAGTATTTGACCCCTCTGCAAAACATGACTTAGTACTTGGTGACAAAACCCTTGTTGGCGATCACAGAGGTCAGACGTTTCTTGTAGTTGGCCACCAGGTTTGCACACATCTCAGGAGGGATTTTGTCCCACTCCTCTTTGCAGATCTTCTCCAAGTCATTAAGGTTTCGAGGCTGACGTTTGGCAACTCGAACCTTCAGCTCCCTCCACAGATTTTCTATGGGATTAAGGTCTGGAGACTGGCTAGGCCACTCCAGGACCTTAATGTGCTTCTTCTTGAGCCACTCCTTTGTTGCCTTGGCCGTGTATTTTGGGTCATTGTCATGCTGGAATACCCATCCACGACCCATTTTCAATGCCCTGGCTGAGGGAAGGAGGTTCTCACCCAAGATTTGACGGTACATGGCCCCGTCCATCGTCCTTTTGATGCGGTGAAGTTGTCCTGTCCCCTTAGCAGAAAGACACCCCCAAAGCATAATGTTTCCACCTCCATGTTTGACGGTGGGGATGGTGTTCTTGGGGTCATAGGCAGCATTCCTCCTCCTTCAAACACGGCGAGTTGAGTTGATGCCAAAGAGCTCCATTTTGGTCTCATCTGACCACAACACTTTCACCCAGTTGTCCTCTGAATCATTCAGGTGTTCATTGGCAGACTTCAGATGGTCATGTATATGTGCTTTCTTTAGCAGATGGATCTTGCGGACGCTGCAGGATTTCAGTCCTTCACGGCGTAGTGTGTTACCAATTGTTTTCTTGGTGACTATGGTCCCAGCTGCCTTGAGATCATTGACAAGATCCTCCCGTGTAGTTCTGGGCTGATTCCTCACTGTTCTCATGATCATTGCAACTCCACGAGGTGAGATCTTGCATGGAGCCTGAAAACAAAAATATACTACACATCCTGTGTAGTATAAGTGATACAGAACATGGATGGATGGATGAATTAAATTGAATTCGAAGCGGCATGAAAGTTGGAGGAATGCATTCTGATTTGGTTGCAGCTCGAACGTTAGGACTCTGGACTTCTGGTTTTTGAGTCAGGACTTGAGTTCCACAACTTCTGACTCAATTGTTACTTGCAAATCAATAACTTGTTCTCATTTCTGGTGTTTATTACTACGGCTATATAGAAAAAGGTCACTCGGCTGCCACAAAAAGTATTAACGTCAAGCTGGACTTGAATCTAATATCAGGAGAATATTCTCATAGCAGGCAAATCTGATTAAAATAACCCAAAAGAAACCATCACAGAAATTCTAATGGTTTCCACTACAAATACCATTACAACCCATCAGCTAGCCATTAAAACCATTACCATTATTGGTCCTTAATGATTTCCGACATACATAACATGCCACTAACCGAAGGCACCAAATTACCAGTATCGACCCACAGGGACCATTACATCCATCCATCCATCTTCTACCGCTTATTCCTTCTTCAGGGTCGCGGGGAACCTGGAGTCTATCACAGGGAGCATCGGGCACAAGGCGGGGTACACCCTGGACAGGGTGCCAGTCCATCGCAGGGCACAATCACACACACACACACACCCATTCATACACTACGGACACTTTAGCCTACCATGCATGTAACTACTAAGCCACCGTGCGCCCGGGACTATTACAGTTTCCATTAAAAACCAATACAATTGCCATTATAACCATTACAAATTGTATGAGGATTTCTATTGTTTTTCTCAGCAGGGTAGCCTCGGAGAGGTTATTGGAGACTTAATCTTCTGTGATGCACAGAACTAAACACATCATTTAATTTCCCACTCGTCTCATAAGGCAGTGCAACTGTAGATGATGCTGTTCACAGTGTCTTGCTCTTGTCGGTGGTGTGTTTTTCCTCAGTGCTCCTCCATGGTGGCGCACTAGTCGAGCTCTGTTTGGGAAAACACCCTCAGCGACGAAGTGTGTAGGGAACACGGAGGGGGGCACGGATGCTCGAGCATGCGATTAGCCTAAAACAGAAGATACCTCAGCTTATTATTCTTATTATTCTTCTTATTATTTTGCACTACTGGCTGATTGGTGTTGAGAGGAGACGCGCGTTGCGACTCAAACCAACACGGCTCACTAATCTCACCGAGGACTGAGAGTCAGTGTATGTAGGCGGAAATAAAACAAAGGGCTCATTTCCCTCGCGTCTCGCGTGGGCATGCGCTGTGACTTTTAAATGCTGAGCCGTGGCGAGATGAAGGCGTTGTGCACGAGCAGCAGGTTCCTGAGGAGGCTGTGTGTTTGTGCTGGACTCATCGCCCTCAGCTGGCTTCTCCGAGTAACAGGTGCGTGGCTTATTTCATTTGATTTTTCTATTATTATTATTATTATTATTATTTTTAATATATATATTTAAACTGTGCATCTTACATTTATTAACTCGTATTAATATTCAGTGGGATATCATCTCATTTGGTGCATTATGCATCTGAACATCCACAACGTTAAAGGTGGAGCCAGTGATGATTTGTCTTGAAGCCAGAGCACTATATAATATTAAGCAGTTCTCTCCTGCAGCTGGCAATGAAATAAATCCATAGAAAAATGCAGGATTTGTGGAGCCTCAGATTCTGTAAATGTTACGGGGAAAACAACAGCGTGATGTGGACCACCGACATCCAACTAGTCCGAACAAGGAGGCGTGTCCAGTCAGAATCCCAGCCCACAGGGAACCTTCTCAGAACTTCGGCTAATGTTCTGACAAGGTTCTATCAAAACAGTCGTCCGTGTTAATGTTAGCAGAACATCCGTTCAGATTCATCTTGTCTTTGGGGCAGTGATGGTTTGGCGGTTAAAGCTCGAGGGTTTGAGCCCCAGAACTGCCAATCTACCACTGTTGGGCCCTTGAGCAAGGCCCTTAACCCTCTCTGCTCCAGGAGCGCTGTTTCATGGCGTCCCCCTGCGCTCTAACCTCAACTACCTGACATGCTGGGGCATGCGAAGAAGAGAATTTCACTATGCATATATATATATTTATGTGTGTGTGTGTGTGTGTGACCAGTAAAGACTATACTTACTCTATATATTTAAAATCCGTTTCTCAAAACATTATTTATACAACATTCGTGGATATTTTTTTTTCCGAGAACGTTTTAGATAGATGTTCGTCTAACATTTTTTAAACGTTATTATTTGGTTATTGGATCATTATGGTCATAAGAGAATTTACTAAATGAAGTCACAAGACACATGTATAAGGGACAGACAACTAAGAAAACAATTCTTTCTTCAAAGAAGAAACTTTTCAAACATTAAAAAAAAACTGGACAGAATGATATTTTAATGACATTTTAAAGTTAATGGGAACGTTTGCAAAAAGTTCTTATAAAATAGTTTTGTTAGCTAGGAAGTAGCTAGTGCTAGTGTACAGGATGCAGAAATGAGCCGTGTGTGTAAGTAGAGGCTTCCTGCTAACAGTGCCAAAGCTACAACACATTTCATGCTTTCCAACAGGGTCGGGAGGATTACTTTAAAAATGTATTCTGTTACAGTTGCAAATTACTTCATAAAAAATGTCATCATTAACGTAACAAGTCTTACAATTTGAAAGTAATGTAATCTGATTAATTTTGGATTACTTCAAGGTCACATATGTAAATAAAGTCCTCTAAAATACTTTTATTTACAGTTTATTTTAGAGCTTAAAAACATGTACAATGTACTATGATTGCTGACTTTAATACACTGAAAAAGACACCGCATTAGCAACACACACACACACACACACACACCACAATTGAGATATTAATATGTTTTATATTTTTACATTGTTTGTTGGTGTCTGTGATTTGAATTAAAGGTGTAGCAAGTTTTTTATAATAAATATTTTTTAGTTATAATTTTTAAATAAAGAGTAATGCAAACATGCGCATGTCCTGAGTACGGTTGACCATAAGCACATCATAATGGAACTACTTGGAGATCCGGATATTTCTTACTAAAATAAAATCAATAGAGTTTTTAACTAAAAAAAAAAAAAATTTTTTTGAAAAAAAAAAAATAGTCACCCTAAAAAAAGAGTATAATCTGTGTTCATTTCTGCCAAATTACCTTTGCGTAAAATGTATTTGTGCATGCACCAGGATGCTGCTTATGTTAGTCACAAGAGATCCACAACTGGAATCAAGCAGCTGTCTATATTATGTTATGTCAAAAGATTAATTTCTTTGATTTTAAATTAACAAAATAATAATCCTAATAGTATTCCCATTTTTTTTTTTTACAAAATGTACCTGTAATCTGATTACTTTTTTCTTTTGACGTAACTGTAACGGACTACAGTTTTTTGCACTGATTACGTAATGCAGTTGCATGTATTCTGTTAGTCCACAAGCCTGCCTTCCAACCATCAGTTATGCACAAAAGAAGTGACTGCAACTACTCCATCAGCGAAACAGCAACGCATGAGCAAAGAACACAAAACAGCATTGCTGCACAGAGGAAAGCACAGTGTGCATGTAGACAACATAGGAGTATATTGAGAAAAAGAGTTTTTGCAATAATTATACACAGACTTTAAACAGTGCAGGGGTACTTAAAGACCAGGATTGAAAGACACTACGTTATATAATAAGATAATAATGAGATAATAATGGCCATATAGAGATAATACTCACATCAGTAAATGTGAGTGCATATTTTGTTCACGCATTCTGCAGTCTATACATACAAAAGCACACATTAATGTTCATTCACCTAAATATATATCTCAATATCTGTCATTGCTAAATACCATTAAATTAAAGCTAAAAATGTATCTTTTTTACTTTACTTAAAAAAAACAAAAACTTTTTACTAGTCAGGACTTTCCTGAATTTTTAAAAATGTATTTTACGTATGCTAAGTTTATCTTGTTATTAATATTTTGTGTTTATCTTCAATTTTATGTGACCTTAACTATTGCACTTAATACATTTTTTATGTGAAGCACTATGTGCATGTAAATACCTTATTGTAAAGCACTTTGAGCTGCATTTTATGTATGAAAGGTGCTATAGAAATAAAGTTGTTAATAAATTATTATTGTTAGTAGTAGTAGTAGTAGTAGTAGTAGTAGTAGTAGTAGTAGTAGTAGTAGTAGTAGTAGTAGTAGTAGTAGTATTCATGATTTTAATCATTTCAGTGATCTGGTTGCCGCATTTTGTACCAATTGTGATCAACAGTTGTTCTTGGCAAACCAAGATAAAGTGAATTACAATAGTCCAACACAGTTGTGAATAGATCATTTCGAGGTCCTTCTTGGAGAGCATCATCTTGATTTTAGCAATAGATCTTAACTGAATCTTATCAGGGATCTTAGCTTATCCCTGGGATAGGCTCCAGTCTTCCCCGTGACCATGCGCAGTGGGATAAGTGGTACAGAAAATAGATGGATGAATAATAATAATAGTTACGAGCCTTAAGGCTACTAATACTTTGGATAGAATGCAATAGTACTACTGCTACTTTGGTTTACAAATATACAATGACACAGAACATCTACGAGTCATTACCAGGCAGTCAGATTTACACCAGCTGTTTTTAGAGTAGGCAATTTAAGTTTTACCACCATGTACATACATACAATATAACCAGTGTTCATTCAACCTGTCATTCAAATCATACTGACAGACACGATTATGTGTTCTAAACACAATTTAAAAGTAAACACTTGTTTTTACAACTGTGATGAATTTTCAAACATTTCCTGGCATCCCAACACTTGGTATGCAAATGTATGTGTAAATATGTAAATCATTAAAACTTCCAATTATCAGTTATTTCTAAGAACCTCACCGACATTTGCACTACACAGTTATGAGACTCCAGGGAATTTTTCTTGGTTAATTTCACATAGTTTTCTTGTTCCATGACAATTGGTTACACTAACATCTTAGGAAAGTCATTTCAGACAAAGGTTATGAACATAAATTTTTAACTCTTTAATAACTATTTAAAAATAATAAAATTTATCATCAAATTAACAATATGTTTTAAGTATTCCGCTATAAGAGATGCAGTCAATTCATTTTTATAACTCATTAACATGTAATATAATTCAATATCATTTCATATAATCAATATAATTCATTAACATATTTTGTTGAAGTTAGTTTTGTGCGGACACAAAATGGAGTGTCATGCCATCTACCCATGTACTGATTAAGAGAACGTTTGTTTACTGAGTACCTCCGCTGTTCTTATTAGCTACATAAACCAGTCTGATTTTTAGTTCTTTTCTAATGTAAGGAGTAATATCAATAATTGTATAGTGTAATATCTAATTGTTCTGGTTTTACAGATCCTCCTCATAAGGATTTTGATCTGATTTGGTCTAAACGAAAACTGAATCAGCAGACTGGAGAGTTGAACCAAACATCTAGTGAACCCCGAGCTGGTGAGTTCCATTCAGTTTAATTTACATTTAATCATTCCCAGACTTCAGTGAGGAAATGCAAGTCTCTCTCTCTCTCTCTCTCTCTCTCTCTCTCTCACCTCATAGCACTCCTTTACTTTTTCTTTGTTTTGCTATTCCATCTTTTTCTCTCTCATCATTTACAGACAGCTGCCTCCTTCCGAGCCAAGCCCCCTTTGAGGCTTGGTGTTGCTAAGCAGCAGAATCTGTAATTCAGAACAGAGGAAGGTCTGTTTTAAGCAGTCAAAGCATGGTGCTTAAGAGAAACATGTCACACAGCCCTTTTTTCCATCGATCAGTCCTCTAATCGCTCACCTTGAGCAGTATGTCTCTGGCTGACTTGGCCCTCTGTGAAGCCAGCTCTCTTTTATCACTGTGGGTGAGCTGAGTTCTATCTGCCTGCTCTGTAAAATCACTCTCAGGCAGTGGTCACACAGTGGTAGCTCAGTGGTTAAGATGAGGGACTACTGATTGGAAGGTTGTGAGTTCAGGTACCAGTACTGCCGAGCTGCCACTTGAGCAAGGCCCTTAACCCTCAACTGCTCAGTTGTATAAATGAGATAAATGTAAGTTGCTCTGGATAAGGGCGTCTGCCAAATGCTGTAAATGTAAATGTAATTAAACAGAAAAGTCCAGTGTGTCCCCCCCCACCTCATTCTCCGAGTCCCCTGGGAGAGGCTCCATGCTCCCCGTGACCCTGTGTAGGATAAATGGTATAGAAAATAGATGGGTGGATGGATAGATGGTGCGGAACACGAAAAAATTATTACGTTTGTCAATTAAAACCCTCGTGTCTCTTAGCACTTTCCGTTGTATTGAGTTTGTCTCCTTACCAAGTGGTTGTTCCTCATTTCTCGTTTTGTTAAATGTTCACTGATGTCGTTTCTCGTTTCCCGATTCAGATTCTAGCCTCACCCTATTTATGCCTGTTTGTAGATCGCCTGACCTTTTGCCTGTTATTTGGTAATTGCTTTTGATTACCATTTTGGATTTGTCTGCCTGTCTTCTTTCTAATAAACCTCTTTAACTGCACTTGCATGCGTCCTAACCTCCATTACGTAAATAACATGACCGAATACTACGCATACTATGGATACAGCAGGAGAGCGAGGAGAGCATCACGGCAGTGTACATGGGAATATCTGGCCACCCTTCACGTCAGTCCAGTTTCCCCAGTGGACTGCCATAGACCTCCCGGAGATGAATTATGGATTGTGTGACTACCCAAGGCAGTTCTTGTTCCACATCCAAATGTTCTTTTCGAACCTGTCAAACCCCAAGTCGGACAAGAGGCACTGGCTCGGGTTCATTGTGTCCTGGTTTTATGGCCCGGCCCAGGAATGGGCGTCGCATCTGGCCAGTACAGGGTAAAGTGCCTAATGTATATATATGTATTTTACTCAGTTTGCAGAACTATTCATGAAGGAGTTTGGGCATCCAGGGCAGAGCTACAACCTGGATCACCTTTTGAGGGGAGTCAGTATGACGAACAATCCTGACCTGCCATTCCACACCTACTCTGAGTGGATTGACAGGGCAGCCTCCACAGCTCAGCTTCAGACCCCGGCCAACAGGGCAGTGGTGGAGGGACGCTGACCTGCAAGACTGAGGGCTGCGGTAAAGAGGCCCAGCTCCAATGTCCCACATGCAGGAAACTTGAGATCCATGTATCATATTTCTGCTCTTGGGGATGTTTCAAGAGCAGCTGGCATACTCACAAACGGCTCCACAAGAGAGCACCTGCGGAGCTCCAGCTGGAGGTCAACGTGGTGACCTCACCTCCAGAGCTCCAACATGAGACCCACGAGGTGGTTTTACCTGCTGAGCTCCAGCCTGAGGTCAACGTGGTGACCTTATCGCTAGAGCTCCAGCTTGCGATCCACAAGGTGGTCTCACCTGCCGAGTTCCAGTATGAGACGCACGAGGCAGTCTCATTCCCAGAGCTCCAGCCGGAAGTCAATGAGGTGACCTCACCTCCAGGGCTCCAACCTGAGACTCAAGGCATGGTCTCACTCACAGTGTTCCATGCCAGAGGTCAACGTGGCGACCTCATTCCCAGAGCTCCAGCATGAGACCCACGAGGCGGTGTCATCCCCAGAGTTTCCACCTGAGACCTGAGCCAGCAGTGCAGTATTGCAGTGTGCTCGGAAAACCGAAGCGGAAACTTGAAATGCGATCTTGATGTGCGAGCGCTTAGTGAAGCACGTGTTTTGGTCTTCTATGACATTGACATTGTTTACTTTGGACATATGCTTTTGTTATGGTTATGTTCTGTCTCTGCCTCTGTTTTGTCATTGTTTTCAGCTGTCCTCAGTTTAACCCATGATTACATTTGTCATTTAAACCCCTCGTTTAGCGCTTAGCACTTTGTGTAGTATTGAGTTTATCTCCTTACCCAGTGGTTGTTCTTCGTTTCTCGTTTTGTTTCATGTTCACTGACCTCACTTCTCGCTTCCTTATTCTGATTCTAGCCTCACCCTATTTATGCCTGTATGTAGATCGCCTGACCTTTTGCCTGTTATTTGACCATGCTTTTAATTACCGTTTAGGATTTGTCTGCCTGCCTCTCTCTATAATAAACCTCTTTAACTGCACTTGCATCCGTCCTAACCTCCATTACGTGAATAACGCGACAATTTCCCTCTATAATTACATTGCAGCGTCAGGGTACTTTATATATATAAAAATTTTAAACTTTCAGACTTCACAAGATAAATGATCTCTTCAAGCCAATGATAAAATTTTGGACTACAAACATTGAATCTATCTTTTACGTTAATTTCTTCTGAACTTCTTTCCCGGCTATGTAGTGTAGTGACTAATGATTGCACATGGATGCCTAATTTCTGAACCGATGCAGTATTATGGAATTAGTTCATAGATAGTTTTGCCTCATGACCACATTCAGTTTTGAAACTGCTTTGTAGGGCATGATGGCTTAGTGGTTAGCACGTTTTTGTTGCGCCTCTGTGGTTGGGGGTTTGAATTTCTGCCCTGCATGTACGGAGTTTGCATGTTCTCCCTGGGGTTTCCTCCAGGTACTCTGGTTTCCTCCCCCAGTCCAAAGAGGTGCGCTGTAGGCTGATTATCTTTTTAAATGGTCCATGCTGTGTGAATATGTGTGAATGTGCCGTGCGATGGGTTCTCCCCCGCCTTGTGCCACGAGTTCCCTGGGATCGGCTCCAGTGATATGGAAAATAGATGGATGGATGGATGGATGAAACTGCTTTGTGCTGTTTGCAATAGTTTTGTTGTTCACGTAACTACCCATTTAGCCATGTGCGCAGAATAATGTGCTACTACACTGAACAAATCTATATCTACAGACTGAAATGTCTCTCGATGTGCTAATGTAAGCAGGCCTGGTGCCTTGGGCCCTGACCACTGCATCAAATCAGCTACAGATGATTTGAGATTTCAGTTAGCCAGTTATCGCCGAGAGACAAAAGCTTCATAACAACATGGAGTCAAATGTGCAGTCAGAAGAGGAGCACTGTTTCTTACAAAAGGTTACACAGATAATATAATGACACCATCAAAGTTTGCTGAGTGTTAATTTGTGTTTGATTCTATAGTTGTTTGACTTTCTCTCAGTCAGTTACACACTACTGTCTAACAAAGGAGTAGAGATTGAAAAGGCTTTTAAACGCCTTATGCCAATACACCGCCTGGTGCTTTAGTTTGAGAAGGTTCTAAAGCAGATCATACTTTTATTAGATATTTGAATTTGATTTAATATTTTTTATTGATTGATTATGAGTATTATTATTGATAATTTATTATGATTATTTAGAAAAATATCATTAAAAAATGTACTGCATTTGTTACTGTGTCTGTACAGGCGGCTTGAGTGAAAGCACTAAAGCAGGACCTACATGCAGAAAGAAATGCTGTGGTTTTCAATTGCTTTTATGTCAATAATGTAAGCTGCTCGCTCATCTCTAACCCTTTACTAATGGACTGTGTTTTTCTTTCTGCACACACACTCACTCACACACTCACTCACACACTCACACACACACACATGCACACGTGCGTGCCCCCAGCGATCAATGAATTTCCCGAAGATGTCTTCACTAAGGAGCAGAGAAGGCATGGGGCGCTGCTGCTGCATATCCTCTGTGTGAGTTTCTGCACAGAAACACGTGTGAGAACACAGAATGTCACACTGTCAACAGTTCCATGTTACAGCATAGTGTATAGAAAATACAGTACACCTTTAGAGAAAATAGAGTATAAGTGCATGAATAAATGTCATAGTGTAATAAAGTTCATTTATATATTCAGTCTCTGTGTATAAATACTGAAGCAAAAAAGGGACAAAGATTTTAATTGAAGAAAAAAAAAGCACTAAAAGCTATGACTCCACCATTAATGGGGAAGAGAGTTTACATTTTTATTCACCTTTGATATTAAACACATACAGTAGCAGAAAAAAAATCACTTATACGCAGTGTCACCATATCTTTTATGAATCACTGAATCATTTTTTTCAGTGTATTTTTTTTTCAAGTTGTCTTTCAGGTCACTTCAACACACACACATTCTCATATTCTTTTTTTTATAAATCTGATTCACATCCACCATTGCCTTCACAGTGTTCTGTTCATTATATAGTGATATAATATAGTATAATATAATACTGTATAATACAGGTGCGTGTGCTCCTGAGAGGGGGAAGCGTTTCATGGCAGAGGACGTAAAACATGCTCCAGGCTTGATTGTCTTTGCCTACTCCTGGGTAACCCAGATGTTATATTAATTATGCGTTTTTTTGCATTGAACTGTCTGAACAGGATTTCGCAGAGTATTTTTGTGATTGTTGCGGCCAAAAATTTCTTTTGTGCTTTCTGTGCTTCAAATGTACTTCAATTGGTGAAATGGCAATTGCATGATATTGTCTTTCACAGTGATATTTGTTAGTAAATGAGACCTTTTAGCTGTACTCATGTTCGACGCACGTGAATCGAAGAGGGCTTTGGCTGAATGTGTGTTGTGATGACATCACATGATGTGTCTCGGCCCAAATCTGTGATAATACTGCGAATGTCGCTGAGTTTCCTTGAATTTGTGTTCATTTCTGTGATTGTAAAATCGCTAAATTCCTGGAGGGACTGATTGAAATTTGCAGCCTGACCATAACTGGTTGAATCCGAGCATTAAATGAAGCAACCTCCAATACAGTTTTTTGGATATTTGAAAACTGAATTATTGAATCTGAACTTGTGAACACTGAAAAACAAAATGATATAGATACTTGATTGTTTGAAAATGTGAATAGTGAAATAAAATGACTTTGAACTTTAAGAAATTGAATTAAGAACAAGTAAACACAAATGTGTGGTTTTTGACTTAATATACACATAACACTGTTATGAATTCGGTGGTCTTTCATTTTCATTATGAAGAATTTAATGTAATTTTAAAAAAGTCCATTTTTAAAAAATCGAATCTTTACCACTTGTTTGCTTCCATAAACGTACTTGTTTGATATGTGCTTCATTAACTAAATTGGGACAAAACGTAAACTTCGTAGTAACATGCTTATCATACTTTTGAGTAGACTAGCCATACTTCTAAATAATGATTGATGGTACTTTACCCGTATATTGTTCTGAAAGGTCACTTAAATTTACACTTTAAATAAAAACAAAACCACTGAAATAAAGCAGAGTCTCCCCCTATCACATTTGAGCTCCCCAGTTAGAAATGTGAAGGTGCTTCCAAGATGACACATAAAGTTAGCACCTCATGATCTTCCAAACATCAGCCGAATGGTTTGCCTGGTTAGTTTCTGGTTATAGTCAAGTCTCTGCCATCAATCCCAAATAAAACCCTAATAAACATTTACATTTTAACCTAAGGTCAGCTACTGTATTCAAAAAGTATTTCATCTATCAAAATATAGTACGAGGGCGCACAGTGGCTTAGTGGTTAGCACGTTCGCCTCACACCTCCAGGGTCAGGTGTTCGATTCCCGCCGGGGCCATGTGTGTGTGCGGAGTTTGCATGTTCTCCCCGTGTTGCGGGGGTTTCCTCCGGTTTACCCCGCCTTGTGCCTGATGCTTCCTGGGATAGGCTCCAGGTTCCTCGCGACCCTGAAGCAGGAATACGCGGTTGAAGATGGATGGATGGATGAAAATATAGTACAATACTATATAAAAGTATAGTATGTTATTCCAAGTACTTCCAAAGGAAATTAATATTTCACTCACCACTTTACTTCTCTTTAAGAACAATATATTTGAACATGCTAGTATTAACAGTAAATGGTAAGTATACTTAGTGTGCTTCTCTGTAAGTATACATTAGTTGACTTGTAGTAAACTTGGAGTAAACATGTAGTATAAGGAAATGAACTTTATTGTAACCGTTCATTAAGCATTCTCAGCACACATTATGCTGTAGTGTTGTAGCTTGGTACTCACTGCAAAGCCTAGTTTAGTTGTTAATATTCATTTTTCTCTTTGCAGGCTGTTTACATGTTCTACGCCCTTGCTATTGTCTGTGACGTGTACTTTGTGCCATCTCTGGAAAAGATCAGTGAGGTCAGAGCTTTTTTGCTATTATCTCTGCTGTCCACCGTTATCAATGTGAGAACACACATTCGTCTATGTATAGTTCATCCTTGGCACCTTTTGATTTGCAGAACCTTCATCTGAGTGAGGATGTTGCCGGGGCCACCTTCATGGCAGCAGGAAGTTCTGCTCCAGAGCTCTTTACTTCTCTGATTGGTCAGTTTTATTGAACTTGCTTGAACAGATTGGTTTCTTTTCATTAAAAAACTTTATTCAGACAATTTCCTCCAGCTTAATTTGTATATAACGTTGTCTCAGGTGTATTCATCACTAAGGGAGATGTTGGAGTTGGCACCATAGTGGGCTCAGCAGTCTTTAATATCCTTGTTATCATTGGAGTGTGTGGCATTTTTGCTGGACAGGTAGGAGACTTGTTTTCCAGGAGTCTTCTCCACATTGAGGAGAAGAGCTTTTGTTTAGAGATGTACAGAGATCTTGTTTTCTTTTTCCTCATAGACGATCTCTCTCACCTGGTGGCCTCTCTTCCGGGACTCTGTTTACTACATCATCTCAGTCTTGGCTTTAATTCTGGTGAGACTTCCTAGAATCGCATGTAAAACTATTTTATATGTTCCTCTTTTTTCTAAGCTTGATTTGTTACAGACAGACATGTTCTTGCCTTCCAGATCATTTATGATGAAAAAGTTCTCTGGTAGGTTTCAGTGGTTTTTTTGATTGCATTTGAAACAATATAGAATATTGTTTAAACAGAATCTCAGACTTTGTGAACTTTGCTTGGTTGGTACAGGTGGGAGACTATAGTCCTCATATCAATGTATGGAATTTACATCCTTATCATGAAGTACGTAATGATCAGTCACTAAATGCTTTACATAGAGTTTTAATGATAGAAATGATAGCTCATTATGTGTGTGTGTGTGTGTGTGTGTGTGTGTTTGGGTATATTTCAGATTTAATAGTCAAATCTGGGGCTGGGTGGAACTGAGGTGTGGTATACCTGGACAGCCATGTTTGGTGAGCAGCCTACGTCAAGATGTAGCAGCGGAAGATGCTAGCACAAACTGTGACACTTCTATGATCCTGATGAAGAAAGGTGTGTGTGTGTGTGTGTGTGTGTGTGTGTGTGTGTGTGTGTGTGTGTGTGTGTGTATTGCTTGGTCACCTTTGCAACACATTACAAATACACTGAAGTTATTTCTATTGCTGTGGTTATTACAGAAATTGACACTAGATTAAAAACCTTGAGTAGAAGCAGTGCATCGTTCCACTTTAAAATGTTTAAAGATCAGAAACACTAAAACCACTTTCTACTGCTCAGGTCAGTGTGCAAGTGAGCAGGACTCAGCCGTGGTGATGGCGGATGAGCTGATGAGTCTGCATCCTCACCAGTTCTCCTTATCAGAGGCAAGCCTCCATTTTATGGTCACTCCCCTACCCCCTCCCACCCACCAACACACCTGCCTGGGTGCATGCTCATCGCTGAGGTAATGATCACCCATTCACCTTTTATGCTAGCCGACACAGGACAACTGTGTTCTCTTAGCTGATAAAACGGGGGTTTTCTTTTGAAGTGTGCAGATATTAATACTGCCAGCACCATCAGGTAAGAAAGTGACCTTATGACTTTACTGGCTTTAATTCATAGTTGTTTTCATTTTCATTTTTTCTTTCATACTATTATAATAATAATAATAATAATAATAATAATAATAATAATAATAATAATAATAATAAATCTTTACATTTTATTTAGCAGCTTTTCAGTTCATTTTCATAATGTTAATACAGTGGAACAATTAACAAACAAAATCATTTTATTGATGATGACCACCTGTTCTCTTTCCATGGCCCTTAGTGTCATGGGTCTATAGTGTCGGTTATTCCAAATTTACTTGCTGAATAGTGAGAACCCGTTATTAATATCCAAAAGTTATTACACTGTGAATCCTGATAAAGGGTTTGGGTGAATTGTCTATATAGAGACATGTGACAAATTAAAATATCTGTTAGGGTGGTGTCTGTCTCTGTATTCTGTATACTGGAATCCCCTTTTGATTTTGATTTTTTCTCAATTCTCAACGTCACTTTCTTCCATCTGCATGCATATGCATCATGACTTTGTCTGCTTCACTCTTGCAACTCAGGCATGTCTTTCTTAAGACTTCGTCATGCTCTACTACACATCACATTTGGATTTGGACTTCCATAAATTAGCTTTGCAGAATCCTTTTTACCCTCACATTCTGCTCACTACTTACTGTTACTGACTGTTCACTTGGTCTCTCAGTTTTCGGATTAATTTAATGAAATATCTGATCTAAACATAACAAATGGATTAATATTTGTCCCCTCATTCAATCAGCTGTGAATGGCTCTCTGACATTCTTCCTCTCTCTCTTATCCTACAGAGGCAGAGACTGATCATGAGCCGGAGCTTAGGGGAAAGTGTCAGTGGCACAGGAGAAATTCCCAGTCTGGAGAGCCCAGGGGTGGAGGGGGGAACCCTGGGGACTAGAAAATGGTGACAACATGGACAGCGAGACCCAACCTCTAGAAGAGGCGAGGACAAGGGGCAAGGGGGGAACAATGGAGAGGGTGGAAGACACTGGGGACACACAGCCCAAAGACACAGAGGAGGATGAAGAGGCACAGGAAGAACAACCCTTCAATCCTCTGATTGTGCCAGGCCAGTGAATTTAAAACATGTGAGATGAAAATAGATTGAGACATGGCCCAATTTGGGATTTTTTTCCTTAGTGACCTGATTAGTAGTGCTAATGTTAAATTGCACACAGTAACTAGAATGATCTAGACTGAGTAGCATGGTGAAGTCAAACGGATGTGCTTCGTATTTCTCAGATAGATCAGATCAGTAGATTAATGTGCATAATGTGTGTTAAAAAGAATAGTCATTCCAGCAGATAGCACTTTTTCACTCATTTTGGAACAGTTCCATGCTTTTCCACTACAAAAAAAGGTTTCTAGCTGTCGAAACACTTTCCGTTTCAGCCATACAAAGCTGTGTGTCTGTACCATCAGACTTTGGTGGGAGAGGTGATTGCATCATCATGACTTAAAAAAAGATAAAACAGATGTGAACACCTCCTTTTTACATTTTCACATTCAGGATAGCCAAAATACGACCTCATTATAACTGCATCTGTGACACTGGTGTTATTTTTGAGTACTGTAGATGCTGAGGGATTCGACTTTGAGAAACTCCCATAATCATGAATTAAGAGCCTCTCATATGTTTTGGCCCTGTCACGTGGCGTGACGGCAGGCAAGTAGGCAGGATGCAATTGCAGTTGAAACGGTGAGTTTTATTTACAAAGTGATGAAAGCCAGAACAAAAACGGAAACAAGAAACTTAACTCTCTCCACAACTAAGCTAAGCTAAACTAAACTAGGACTATGGCTAATGCTAAGGTTACGGCTAAGGCTATGGCATAAACAGGACATGAAACCAAGACTCGCTAAAGTCGCACTCGAGCTACACATGGCATACGTACATACATGTATTCAACGCATTCAACCACGCCGCGTGAAGCACGGCTCACGATATATATCCACACCGTCATTAGCCCACAATCGCTACCAGCTGCGGGCACTTCCGCATACGTCGCACATGACGCGAGGGGCGAAAAACATGACGTCACCCCGGGAGAAGTCAGCGCGTGCGCAACAGCGCTCAGCTCGTGCTGTTACTCCGGGAGAACCGTGACAGGCCCTCCAAGAGGTGGAAACGTGGACAGGTTCTTAGGCTGGTATCCTGACACCTTGTTGTCAAAAAGGGTAATTGTAGTTCAGTTTCAAAGTGTGTGAAAGGTTAAAAAAAAAGTACTTTTCATACGTATCAGTTATTAGATTTAACACAGCTGGTATTATTCAATAATCAGTCACATTCAGTGGTTATCTTTGGGCTTTCAATAAAGTTATTTTAATGTTGAGATTAATGATGGAATTGAGGCACCCTGTGAAGTCTGTTTCAGGACAGACTCACAGTTGGTCAACTGTTAAACTTATATACTTATATACTCATATTACAGCTTGGAATTAATTTCACTAAACTATATTTCATGCTATTTTATTCTGAAAGAAGAAACTCATTTCACTTCATTTAAATAGAAATGAATTTTATTTAAAAAAAAAACTTTCTTTTAAACCGGATCATCTGTTTAATAACATATTTTGATCATTTCTGACTTTAAAAACCAAAAGCAATGATCCCTTACTAGTGTGTTTTACTGAAAAATTGTGAGTAGGCCAAGGAGCATGATGTCAACTCATGCAGGGAGTGGGGCTTATTTACATTTACATTTATTCACTTATACGCTTTTATCCAAAGCGACTTACAAATAAGTAAAGCGATATATCAAGCAGAGAACAATACAAGTAGTGCTACTATACAAGATCCATTAATCGAGTTCCAGAGGAAGCAAAGTGCACAGAGTAGAGGTGTAAGTGCTTTGTGTTTGTATTTTATTTTATTTATTTATTTATTTTCCTCTATGAGTTGGTTAGGTGTTCACGGAAGAGGTGGGTCTTTAGCTGTTTTTTGAAGATAGTGAGAGACTCTGCAGTCCGGATTGAGATCGGAAGTGCATTCCATCACTGAGGAACAGTTAGCGTGAAGGTTCTGGAAAGGGACCTTACGCCACGCTGAGTGGGATACTACTAAACGTCAGTCGCTAGTCGATCGCAGATTGCGAGAGGGAACGTAGGCCTTCAGGAGAGAGTTGAGGTAGGAGGGTCCTGACAAGGTCTTGTAGGTAAGCATCAAGGCCTTGAACTTGATGCGGGCAGCTACAGGAAGCCAGTGGAGGGAGATGAAGGGGGTGTGACATGAGTAGTCTTGGGCTGGTTGAAGACGAGGCACACTGCAGAATTCTGAATCATCTGAAGGGGTTTGATGGAGCTGTCTGGGAGGCCTGAAAGCAGTGAGTTGCAGTAGTCCAGTTTAGAGATAACAAGAGCCTGGACTAGTATCTGTGTAGCCTGTTTGGTGAGGAATGGTCGGTTTTTCTTGATGTTGTACAGGATGAACCTACAGGACCTTTCAGTTGCTGAGATGTGGTCTGTAAACGTCAAGCCGTCATCAAGAATCACCCCAAGGTTCCTGGCTGTCCTGGTTGGCATGAGTGTGAGTGAGCTGAGCTGTACAGTGAAGTTCTGGTTGATTGAGGCTGAGATGACGAGAAGCTCAGATTTTCCCAGGTTAAGCTTAAGATGGTAAGGTTATTTATTTATATGGCTTATTTAATTCCCTTCTTAAATGTAAAACTTTACAGGCTATGATGTTGCGGGAGGCTTACCACTAGGCTATAAATGGGTATAACAGTGTGGATTTTGAAATCTCACCATGGCAGTGAAATACTACAAAGCCAACTGATGCATACAGCTATGTTTTTCAAAATCCTTGAGGCTTTTGCTTTCCTATCATATGTGTCTGTGTGGTTACTTTGTTTTCCTTAATGCGGCACAGATTCAGAAGTAATATGCTTCGGCATTTTGGGTTACTTATGTAAACAGTGTTCAAGGGCTGCCATAGTTTCCTATGGAACTCATTACTAGTTGGAGAATAACTATTTGCTCCTTTCCTTTGCTAAGTACATATAGCAGTGTTTTCATCAAATGCTATCCTGTGGACAGTGTGCTCATTAGCTTCTGGTCTGATGTCATCAAGCTCCAATGCTCTGGTTGCAGAGAGACAAACCATCCCACAATTGACTGCGTAAATTCAGAAACTTCACCTGGATCCAAGTCAGTCTTGACGCTTGCTCCTGCTCTGTTCTGGTACCACACTCCACCTTGCATTGTTCCCACCATCTTCTGTTGCTGTCTTTGAAACCCAGTTTCAGAGGAATGTTTATGTCTCAGACAGAAGGGATGATAATTTAATGCCTCCTGGACCAAAGACCTGTCCACGTGCCAACAGCAGTTTTTATCAGGCTCCAGCAATGGCATTTGACCTAACCAATCTTGTCTCCTTGTCTCTCATCCAGTGACTTCCCACAGCTTGAAGTGCTGTCTGTAGAATTATTGTAGAATTATATAATAGGTCATTATTGTAGTGCTTATTGCATCATATATTTCATTGCCTATTGCAGTGTATCATATGCACCAGAGGTATTGATCTCAAGTCAGGGGCTTCTGCATCTGTCATTGCAAACAGTATGCTTGCTTCTAAATATGGTTGTATACATGCATACGAGCTTATCAATGAACACTGTAATGGCCCAGCCGGTTGCATGGGCAGCTGTACCAAAAAATGGATTAGGCAGTAGTTGTCCAGCCATATTGGGTGGAGAATGACCTTAACATCAGTGTGCAGCATAGTACTGCTGTTGTTCTGCACTCCTTCTTTGCACTCCAGTCTTCTCAGTGATCTAATTTTAAATGATCATCTCTACCATAATGAATGAGATGCAGTCAGACTGCACAGCAGATTCTTGCATATGGCCCAGGCCCACTGACAGCTTCTCTAATCTTATCTTTTCATCCCATCGGGCTCTGAAGATGTATCAGTTGCTCTCTTCTCTCATCATTGTGGTCGTGCAGCCTCAAAGGAAGATGATGAACAGCCAAGCCTTAGCCTTGCTTCTAATAGCATAAGGGCATGACTGCAGTTAGGACACGGTTCTGTGAGTACCTGTCTGAGATGTTCCGTCTCGCACAATTTGGGAAAATATCATGTCTGTCATCCAACTCCTTGGCAGAACAAGTAACCATCCACTGTAATGCACAAGAGGCAGGAAAAGGTGAAAACGTGTTTCACATAACTTATAAGTTTGTGGCCTTATTACAACATTATAAGATTAGTTACTCTGCATCTACAGCACCCACCCTGCTACACTCCAACAATAAGCTGTCTTGTCTCGCAGCACAGTCAATAGTGACAAAATTAGTAATAATTCAAATATTAGTAGTATCATCAATTATCATTAATATCATCAACTCACTCTATCTGACGTTGCAGATTTTAACTATTACAACAAGATTAGCAACAATCAAAGCACTACCTGCTGAATCTACTTCCTCAAATCCTTGACAAGGCAAAAATGGGAAAGATGTTGAGCAGGATATCGGGAGAACCTTTTATAGGCTGTAGACCCCTCATGGGGTCACAGTCACAAGGTGACATTGACACGGAAACAAGTAAACCACCTTCAAACATTTAACATCAACCAAGTTCGGTACCAAACAGCACAAACGATTCTTTACAGAAATGGAACCTGTGGCTTTATTTAGACTTTAATACAGATCAAGCTTTTCTATTCACACTGTCCATGACACATTTATTAATTTAAACATTTCACACTGCCCACAACTTATTTGTTTATTTCATCTGCCCAGGTCTCATTAATTCAGTTTACACACAGCCATGATGTAATACATTCACTGGAGCCCAGAGCTTCATTTCCAAGGAAGCATGTGTTATACACCACCAGTAATAACACTAAAATGAGCTTTTAATGCCACAAGTACAGCATGCAAACGCAGCATGCCTCCTATTTAAAAACATGCAGAGCAAAAATGAAGACACAAAAGAGAACACATGCATACAGCATGGCTAAGCATATTGCAACACACTATTATAAAGTTGTGGACAGTTCTGATCTAGAAATTAAAGGAATCATTTATATTTTGTCTGTTGAGTATTTTGACTGAGATAAAAACAAAGGCAACCTGAGTAAACACAAAATACAGGTTTTTAAATGATAATGTTATGTCTTGAAGCAAAAGAGTATTTTAATATCAACTGGGCCTGTGTGAAAATGTATTTGCCCCTGTAGTTACTAACTCCTTCGAATCTATGAAACTGCTTTCAGAATGGGGTTCGGCTGAACTAGACGCAACCAGGCCGGATTACTGCAAACCCTGTTCAATCAAATCAACACTTAAATGAACAACATGAAGTTTGTTAAAAGGGGTTAACCAGTAATACACTATGCCAAAACTGAAAGAAATTCCAGAGATGATGAGGAAGAAGGTGATATAGAGTGAAATAAGATGAGAGTTAAATGTATCAGTCTGGGAATGGTTGCAAAGCTATTTCAAAGGCTCTGGGACTCCAAAAACCATTGAGAACCAGTGAGAGCCGTTATCTCCAAATGGAAGACCTGGCACAGTAGTGAACCTTCCCAGAAGTGCCCGATTCCTCCAAGAGCACAGCAACGACTCATTCAGAAAGTCACAAAAGAGCCAAGGACAACATCGAAGGACCTACAGGCCTTTCTTGCATCAATAAAGGTCACTGTTCATGACACCATTATCAGAAAGGCACTGGGTAAACATGGTATCCATGGAAGTGTGGTGAGGAGAACACCACTGCTAACCCAGAAGAACACTAAGCCTCGTCTGAATTTGTCTGAAAAACACACTTTGATGATCCTCAAACCTGTTGGGAAAATGGACTGATGTGTAACTGTAACTGTGACCTGATGAATTGAAAGTGGGACTCTTTGGAAAATGGGGGCGACTTTACTTCTGACTTAAACTCAACACAGAATTACACAAAAAAGAACATCACACCTACAGTCAAGCATGGTGGTGATGTGTGATGGTGTGGGGATGCTTTGCTGCTTCAGGGCCTGGGCAACTTGCATTGAGGGAAACATGAATTCTGCTCTCTACCAGAAAAGCCTAAAGGAGAATATCCAGTCTCAAGTATCTATAATATCCAGTCTTGAATCCGTAACTCAAGCGCAGATGGATTATGCAGAAAGAAAATGATCCAGGGGATCCAGGTTGATGATCCAGGTTTACTCAGGTTGCCTTTAATGATCCAGGTTTACTCAAGTTGCCTTTAATGATCCAGGTTTACTCAGGTTGCCTTTAATGATCCAGGTTTACTCAGGTTGCCTTTAATGATCCAGGTTTACTCAGGTTGCCTTTAATGATCCAGGTTTACTCAGGTTGCCTTTAATGATCCAGGTTTACTCAGGTTGCCTTTAATGATCCAGGTTTACTCAGGTTGCCTTTAATGATCCAGGTTTACTCAAGTTGCCTTTAATGATCCAGGTTTACTCAGGTTGCCTTTAATGATCCAGGTTTACTCAGGTTGCCTTTAATGATCCAGGTTTACTCAGGTTGCCTTTGTTTTATGTTGTATTTCGTTTGATGACCTAAACCACGAGATATACACAAAATACTTTTCACAGCACTGTAGCATTTTCTGGCAAATAATTAACATGGCACATCTTTTTGTGGGTGATCCTACGATTCCAATGCTTACGTCAGGGCAGCCAGTGTTGGTGAGGGAGTTTGAACATGGATACATGACACTGTGCTCTGTAATAGTTCCTTTTATCCGGTAATGGGCTTCACGGGCTTGTAAAACTATCTATAGTCTGAGCATAAACTCTGTTCCTATGTATTTTTCCACAGGAGGGTGCTGTGAACGGGTGAAGTGGTTGCTCTCGTGGCCTTTAAGTTGTCTGCTTTATTACACTGTGCCCAACTGTATGCTGCCACACTGGGAGCGCTGGTTCATGGTCACCTTCGTGGTCTCCACACTGTGGATTGCTGTTTTCTCCTACCTCATGGTGTGGATGGTATGCAACATTGTACATGACAAATGGAATCTTTTAATGTACAGGACTGTCCCAACTTTAAACGTGAGTTTCATTCTGCCTTCATTTTGAAAAATAAAATGCTCACCCGTATTCTGTGTTTTAGGTCACCATCATCAGTTTCACACTGGACATTCCAGATGTGATTATGGGCATCACGTTTTTAGCAGCTGGCACAAGCGTCCCTGACTGCATGGCTAGTCTTATAGTTGCCCGGCAAGGTACTGTATGCTTAGCAGGGTAATATTGTTCTAGATCATATAATTTAATCAAATAATTTTTTTTGCATATGCACTGTGGATTTGCAGGTATGGGAGACATGGCTGTGTCTAACTCAATAGGTAGTAATATTTTTGACATTCTATTGGGCCTCGGTTTCCCGTGGGCTCTGCGTACACTTGTGGTGGATTACGGGTCAACGGTTAGTTCCTGTCAGTTTCATCAATGTTGTCTCTGTGCTCTCACTTGGCTTTTTTTCTTTGAATGTTGAATGCAAATAAACATCGATATTAGATACGATATGCTTAAGATATGCTTTTTTTACATTATTGTTCTATTGTTCTTTTCGCATTTACTTCTCAGGTCTCCATTAATAGTAGAGGACTGGTGTATTCAGTTATTTTACTGCTTGCTTCAGTCTTTCTCACAGTGAGTACTGATATTAAGGCCTACTATATACTTTTTTTTTTTTTATAAAGGACAGTTGATGGGATCAATTCATTCCGTGATTTTTTTGTTCAATCTAAATGGTTTAAAATATTTTTTTTATTATCTGCAAGGGAACACTGCTGACTGCTGCTGTTTCATGTGAATATTTGTTCTTCTTGTGCTGCAGGTTCTCAGTGTGCATCTGAATCACTGGAGACTTGACCGGAGGTTAGGCCTGGGTCTTATGATCTTGTATGCCATCTTTCTTCTCTGCTCTATCTGCTTTGAGCTGCTGTAGGTCACATCTGACGCAGCTTGCGAAACTTTATCCTGAATAATACGCTGGATTAATTTTCATGAGGAAATATCACATTACTGTAATTATTGCACCAGAGGCATTAGGAGCAGGTCCTGTGTGGGTTAATGAGTGAGTAGAGATTCGTAAATCATATTAAGGAGTTACTACTCACTACGCACTCTATTATTTATTCTACTGATAAGAAGTATCGATACACTTGGAAATCAAAGCAAAGCCATGTCCTGCATGCTGTTTGCATCCCACAATGTCATTTTTGAACAAGCCTGCAAGAGATTTCAAAGATAAAATTATGTTTGGACCACTATTGCCGAAATGTGCTATAGTGAAAGTTCCTGGTTTGGACACTGGGTGTCACTGAAGCCGAATCGGTCAACTCTGCCTCTTTGCCATATTTACAAGTTTATTCGAAAGGCCTGCATTAATCTTGTCAAAATTTTGGGTAAACAACATGGCAGCACCAAAGAAACAAAAACAGAAAGTGAACACAGGAGGTTTTGAGTTTTTTATTTATTTATTATGATTTTTTAATCAGTCACTCTGAAGGAATAGGACTAGTGAAATCTGTTAAATATTTATTTACCCAATACTATTCATACACACAGAAGAAACTGCTTAAAACTTGTTTGACCCCAATAAGGCTGAAGACTGCTGGTATAAGCACACTGCTAAACATAACATAGATTATACACAACTTGGGTGTATATCTTAAAATTATACTTAAATATATAGATGTTGTTTTTTTGTGTGTTTGTTTTACAGTTTGAGCAGGATTTTAAAGCTGTAACAAGCTGGTAATGATTATTAAACAGGATTAACATAAAGTTCCTGAATTAAGGCACAGGATGTAATGTTTACAAAACACGGGTCACTTCTTTACCTACACTAAAGCATCTAAACATTTTGAACAAGACAACCAACAATTGAAAACTGCTCTTTGTTTTTGCAATGAGCCGAATGTTTAAGTATGTATTTTATGATGTAATCATATTTTCTTTGGAAAAGTATTTCTTTAAAAAATGGATTATGAAAAAACATGTTTCAGTATTTTGAATATTATTATTATTATTATTATTATTATTATTATTATAGTATTATAAATTAAAATATTATATTAATTTGATTCATTAACCAAAACAAAAAACCCTTTTCTGTTTATTTTATTTCATGCAAATGTGGACACATTTTACTGCACATTTTACGTGTCTACACTTACTTACAAGTCCTTCTAACTCTAGTCTGTGTGTTGGGTTTCACCTGGTATTTATGTTTTGTTTTGTTTTAAATTCAGAATAATCAGTGAATGGAAAATTGATCTTTGCTGAAATTTGAATAAAAGGGGGATAGGGCCCTGAAAAGTTTATACAGTGGTGCTTGAAAGTTTGTGACTTTTTTACATTTCTGCATAAATATGAACAAAAACGTCACCAGATTTTCACACAAGTCCTAAAATTAGATAAGGAGAACCCAATTAAACAAATGAGGGAAAAATATTATCTTTGGTCATTTATTTGCTGGGGGAAATGATCCAATATTACATTTCAGTGAGTGGCAAAAGTATGTGAACCTCTAGGATCAACAGTTAATTTGAAGGTGAAATTAGAGGCAGGTGTTTTCAAGCAATAGGATGCCAATCAGGTGTGAGTGTGCACCGTGTTTTATTTAAAGAACAGGGATGTAACCAAGTCTGATCTTTACAGCACATGTTTGTGGAAGTGTATCGTGGCATTAACAAAGGAGATTTCTGAGGAAAAAGAGGTTCTTTTGATGATGCTCATCAGGCTGGAAAAGGTTATAAAACCATCTCTAAAGAGTTTGGACCCCAGGAGTGGTCGACCAGCAAAGATCAGTCCAAGAGCAAGATGTGTAATATCCCATGAGGTCACAAAGGAACGCAGGGTAACATCTAAGCAACTGAATGCCTCTCTCATATTGGCTAATTTTAATGTTCATGAGTGCAGAATTGGGAGAACATTGAACAACAGTGGTGTGCATGGCAGGGCTGCAAGGGGAAAGGCACTGCTCTCCAAAAAGAACATTGCTCTTCTGCAGTTTGCCAAAGATCACATGGACAAGCCAGAAGACTATGTATTCTTTTGTGAAAAAGGTTTTGTGGATAGATGAGACCAAAATAGAATTTTGGGGTTAAATGGGAAGCGTTATGTTTGGAGAAAGGAAAACACACTGTGTTCCAGCTTAAGAACTTTATCTTATCTGTGAAACATGGTGGTGGTAGTATCATGGTTTGGACCCGTTTTGCTGCATCGGGGCCAGGACTACTTTCCATCATTGATCAATGAATTCTGAATTATACCAGGGAACTCTACAGGAAAATGTCAGGACATCTGTCCATGAACTGAATCTCAAGAGAAAGTGGGTCACGTGTAAGTCCTGACATTAATCTAATTGAAATATTGCGGAAGGACCTGAAGCAAGTAGTTCATGTGAGGAAACCCACCAACATCCAGTTGAAGCTGTTCTGTACTGAGGAACGGGATAAAATTCCTTCAAGTCGATGTGCAGGACTGATCCACAGTCACAGTCTCATTTGTCTCACATGGGTTCTCTTTGTCTACTTTTATTACTTGTGTGAAAATCCGATGATGTTTTAGGTCATATTTATGCAGAAATATAGAATATTCTAAAGTGTTCAGGAACTTTTAAGCACCACTAGACATCAATTTTAAGATTTTCAGCTGCTTATCTGTTTATTATTATTATTATTATTATTATTATTATTATTATTATTATTATTATTATTATTATTATTATTATTATTATTACTATTATTACTATTGTGTTGTTTTGTTGAGGTTATTAAAATCATAAATCATACATTTATTTTGTGGTTATTTACATTTGGAACATTTAGCACTAAAGTTGTTTGTAGTCTAAGCAGTTTGTTAAATTATTCTCACCACTACTTTTTACTTGTATGTGATAATAGAAAATTCTGTAATTGTCTCGTTGGTGTACAGGTTGCCATTTGTATTTATTTATTTATTTATTTTTGTAAGACCCAAAATGGATTTAGTACCTGTGTAATGATTTTATCACTGTCATATCTTGGTTTCAGCATTTATAACATTCAGCATATTTTTAAAATTCACATCATTTTTATTGGGTTTATTGGGAGTTTTTTTTTTAATGTTGATTTGCTGTCAATGGATATATATATATATATATTTTTTTTAGCTAAATTAAGTCTACTGATTAGCTAAAATGATAGTTTCTTATTTTCTGTTTTCCACTGATGTATGAACATGTCTGAGTGTACTGTATATCCTCATGTTTGTTACACTTCTATCTGTATTCGTAAATAACATGTATGTTGTTGAGAGTGCAATTAAACAGTTAAGCTGCAATGTAGCACTTTTAAAAGTCATTTCATTTCAACATGTTGCTGTCAAAAACAGCAAAAAAAAAAAAAAAAAAAAAAAACAAAAAAAAAAAAAATTTGCATCTATGTCAATTTAAGATAGTTTAAAAGTAGAACCTATTTATTTAGGCATTTTACCAAGCATGAAGGTGAACAGGAATTGAACTTGAACCCATGCACATTCGTGCAATTATCCAACCATAAAATCAAGCAGGGCAGGAGCCTCATATAATGTTCACATGAAACATCAGAATGGAAAAAAAAAGAAACTGATCTCCTGAGATTTTCTGTAGAGTCTGGGGGGTACATTGGACACAGACTCAACGAAACTTGACAGTTGAGGATTAGAAAAAGATTTTCTAGTGATTTTCCAATCTTCAACTGCCCAGTTTAGGTGAACGTGTGCCCAGACTGACAGGTGTGGAAACTGATGTTGCTTTTCCTCTTGTATTTCCTTTGCATCAACTTTCTGACATTCACCATGTTACCGTAGCCTTGTTAGCTCAAACCAATCTGGTCATCCTTCTCTGATCTCTCTAACTGAAATGGCGTTTACTCCTTTTCAAGGTCACGGAACATGGAGCATGGGGCACAAGGCGGGGTACACCCCGGACAGGGTGCCAATCACACACACACTCACACATCCATTCATACACTACGGACACTTTAGACACGCCAATCAGTCTACCATCCATGTCTTTGGACTGGAGGACTGGAGGAAACCCCCGCAGCACGAGGAGAACATGCAAACTCCGCACTCCAGACCGTGGAGGTGTGAGGCGAACGTGCTACTCACTAAGCCACTGTGAATGTATGTTCATAAAACACATGTACATACAAAAAAACAAAGAGCGTTGGGATTTCCGAGCTGTTTTCTACACCACCTGCTGTTTCAGAAAACTCTTTAAACATGCAGCCCCCACCCACTGTCCATTTAAATAAAACTCTCATCTGTGAAACTCCTGCAGGTTCTGTATCTCTGACGCTACTTCCTGCAGAAGCAAGTTCATTAAAAAAAATGGTTAAAAAGTCTAGAAATCAATTGACATTCACAAGAAAAGTGCAAAATTACAAAAGGTAGTGAACATTCTCAGACGAGAGACAAGGCATTTAGCAAGGAGGTTTGAGCATAAAATGTGAGGTATGCATTCACGGATCTATGGACCATGACAAAAGAAAGAAACTAAATTTCCCCAATATACACACAAGATGTTCTTGCAATCTCCGGGACAATAATGGTAGTTAATGGTAAGGTTTTTCTTGTTTTGTTTTTTTCTTCTGTTGGACATGATGCTTTATCAAAGGTCAAAATGATATTAGTACTGTCTGATACTTTCATCTGCAGTTTCACAAACTTCCAGACAGCAATATCCATCATCACATAGTGTGGTTGTTTATCAATCACCAGCCTCTGTGTGTTGTATTATACACCTTTCACTTTGATAGATATGGCCTGAAGACACAACAGCAGTTTCCCGGAACACACATCACTGCAGGTTTCTGTGTATTTGTTCAGGTAACAATACATGCGCTCTTCTGATTTATTAAGTGCCAAAGTGAACATCTAAATTATTTAAAGCTATAAATAGATGCACAGCCGGGTTCAGTAAAGGAGTAAAACAAGAATTGACACATTAGTTTGATAAAGCCAGTTTAATACACGTACAAATAAAACCGTTCCAAGTGTAGACTGCCTGTGAAAGCTTCATAAAGGCAAATATAGTTAGGGTTCATTTAAAGCGAGGTAGTCATCTGTTGGTTATACATGATTTGAATTTGAATTAAATTAAAATAGGCCTATTTAAGACATCCAGGGTGTTTTTCAGCTGAGTAAATGAAGCCGATGGTATTAATATTTTAAGAGGTGTTGAAAAGTTGAATTATGTATCTGTATGAGTTGGTGTTTGTGTATATTTTGTAGTTATTGGAATTATATGGGCTTTCTAAAGTCAAATAGTTTTATTGCTTGGACGTATGAGGGTTAATGGGTGTATAAAAGGTTGAAAAGTGAAAGTGTGGCGTTAATAATCTAAAAGTGTATGGGAGTTTTGTTAGGTTAAAGATAAAATAGACTGAAGGACTGTGTAGCGTGTACAAGTCAGCTATGGAGTGCACTTTTTACTGTTTTTCAGGAAAGATATTAAGGCAGAAAAACTACACTGCAATTGAACAACTAGCCTGTAAATTAATGTCAATTCTCAATAACTGGTCAATTAAATTCTTTATCTGTAAATTGCTGATGTAAAATAAAATAAACCCGTTAAAGACAATCGTCTGGCATCGGATGCTTCAAGGTCTGGATAGAGTCACGGTTAGTCACACATGTGGACTGGTCAGAACAAGCTCTGCTGGACATTTGCTTCCAACAAAAACAAGCTAGTATTTCCCTCTAATAATACTTTATTTAGAATGTTTTCTTCTCTTGGTTTATGTTAATTAGTTCACTAATCCAGTATTTAAAGTATCTAGCTATAATAACATGATAAACTTGTCTAGATTTTACTAGAGATGCCAGAGTATAATATTGATCGTCATCTTGCTTGCTCATTAGAGAATTAAACAATAATCAGACTGCGACCTGTCAAAACTATGTTGTGTTCAGCTCTTTCCTCGGGACAGTAGTTGATGGAGTCAGTGTCAACACACCTGGTCTCTGACACCAGTTCCATAGTCTTGCATGTCCTTGTACTTATATATAATCCGTGTCCATCTCAGCTAACTAATACATGAGAGTTCACTTTCTCAAATTTATACAGATAATACATGATTTCATTTATTCCTTGTGGTTAGATGCAACATTGAAATGATTATTTGACTATACAAATTCAGCCAATAGGGTACTTATTATATATTTATATGCACTTTTTCAAACCTGTTACATCAGGAAATGTGAGTGAGCCAGTTCTGTATATGCAATTTTAATGCCATTGTCCTAATATACATTTATAAACTATAAATTTTAAAATTGATTATAAACTATGAACATGATGCAGTCTGCTGTGAAGCTAAAAGTTCTTGCTTGTTGTAGATTTGTCAGACTTGGTTAGAAAGGAGAGAAAAGGTCACAGGAGCAGTTGGTTCTTACTTTCATGCAGAAGGGAGCTGGCAGTTCATAGCATAGCATGTTCATAAACATGAAAGAGTATTGGATACAACAGGTTATTCACTTATGACTTAGTGAGGGAAAAAAGTATTTGATCCCCTGCTGATTTTGTACGTTTGCCCACTGATAAAGAAATGATCAGTCTATAATTTTAATGGTAGATTTAATTGAATAGAGAGACAGAACAACAACAAAAACATCCAGAAAAACGCATGTCAAAAATTTTATAAACTGATTTGCATTTTAATGAGGGGAATAAGTATTTGACCACAACACTTTCACCCAGTTGTCCTCTGGTGATCAGATGAGACCAAAATGGAGCTCTTTGGCATCAACTCAACTCGCCGTGTTTGGAGGAGGAGGAATGCTGCCTATGACCCCAAGAACACCATCCCCACCGTCAAACATGGAGGTGGAAACATTATCCTTTGGGGGTGTTTTTCTGCTAAGGGGACAGGACAACTTCACCACATCAAAGGGACGATGGACGGGGCCATGTACCGTCAAATCTTGGGTGAGAACCTCCTTCCCTCAGCCAGGGCATTGAAAATGAAAAGTAATTACTAAGTCATTACCAAGTACTAAGTCATGTTTTGCAGAGGGGTCAAATACTTATTTCCCTCATTAAAATGCAAATCAATTTATAACATTTTTGACATGCGTTTTTCTGGATTTTTTTGTTGTTATTCTGTCTCTCACTGTTCAAATAAATCTACCATTAAAATTATAGTAGGAGTGAAAAACAAACAAACACACAAACAAAAAAACATCAAAACAAAAGAAAAAACAGCCCAGCACACACCTCTAATGTAATGCAATTTGCAACGTGCACATTCACTGTTGTACACATTAATTAATTGCTTCCCTGGAGTTCTGATTACACGTGTTTCCATTCTAGTCTCATTTTCATTGTTTAATGGTTTTTCTCCTTCATTAACTGTTATCCATATATCACTTGTGTCTAGTTCATACTTGCAGGGACATTCGAACAAGGACACAAGACAGGGGCACATAAGTTGTGCTGGAATTTTAAGCACCATACATATGCTGTCTGCTATATTATTATTATTATTATTATTATTAACAGTAGCAGCAGTAGTAGTGTGGTATGTGTGATTACCATGGCCAATAATTTGGATAAAAATTTTTTTTATGCATTTCCAATCATTTCAAATGTTGTATTAACCTATAAACATGAAATTAGTCTGTATTTCTGCAAAACTTCTTATTTCTTGGTAACCTGTTTGACTACGTGGTACTGTATCTCTAAATAAAATATTGTCTACACAGAATAACTGCTTTATTCTGGTGCATCCATGCGACCTATTACTTGTTTGTTTGTTTGTTTGTTTGTTTGTTCAATAGGGAAAATGATACTACATTAATGAGTACTACATAATCCAAGATGATTTTATACTAGCTTGCATCTTTTAGGCCTGCATGAAGACAATGCTATGCTTTGACATTTTAAAAAATGGTCCATATGGCCCATATGTCTGACAAGCCACGTAGGCCATAAAAATAGTGAGACGGCTGAGCTGTGACTGATTGGTAGGAGAGAGTCAACATTTGGTAAAGGCTCACTGTTCAAGCAGAGATAGGAACCCTATGAATTGTGAGCACAACCTGAATTACACCTATGACGAGAGTACTGTCACATCCAAACCATTTACACTGATGAGGTGACATGAGCGATATTGATCCATCCAGGATAGATGGCCCTGGAACATATAAAACTGAAGTCCCTTCCTACAGCCAGGAAGCAAAGACTCAAGCGGTTCCATATTCTGTCAGCATGCTGTCTGTTGCACTGCTCTACATTTTGGCCTTGGTTTTCCCTGCAGATAATGCGTTACCTTTATACTCAGATACAGCACTCACACCACATGAAGGTAAGTTCAGCCAGTTTCTCGGCCAATTTGAAAGACATGACATAGGGTTTTAATTTAACTTCATCTGTAACAGATGCAGAACTGTGGGTTATAGTAACAGACACATGATATATACTATAAAATGACATTTTACAGTACTTGATTGCGATATATATTACGTTTTCATATTGACGCTATTACAGTGCTGGTTTGCTTACCGGCTAACTTAGGAACCTCTATGGAAAGAGATAGATTTTTATGTGAGATAATAAAAAATGTTTACAATTTGAAGTTTTTAATACAATTTCATTGTGTCACAGTGTTCAGGCTACAAAAATACCAACCATTCTAGAGCTAATTTATCCAAAGACCTAAAGTGGAGTTGACTTTTTAAATGAGATAAGATGAATATCTAGGTGCCCCTGAATTTATTTTTTTTTTTTTAATGTAGAGACTCAATATGCCTCTGAAGTTCTGCAAAAATGTCTTCAGTCAATCCATTATTCCCACAGTTAAAAATGTATGCTTACTAGGATATTTATAAGTGCCACTCTATTAGATAGCATAATGCATTAATGCCAAGCTTCTGTATTCTACCAGACCTCCTTCAGAAACTGGTGACAGAAATAGAGGATGAACAGAGCAATGACCTGAGCACACAAAGAGATGTCAAAACCATCCTTCCCATCTTGCTTCACAAGGAACGAGAGAGCGACTCTTGGCCTAATGGTGAGAGGATGTGAGGATGTGTATAGATCTCATGTATTCGTTTTCACCTTCTACTCTGATTTAAAGCTGGTTTTGATTGCATGTTTCAGGAGCGAAAGAAAATCTCCAGCAGGATAAAATGAACCACATGGTAAGAACCTCATGATGGTGTTGTCTCATGTTTCATTCCCGTTCAAGTGATTAATCTGCTGCTTGTGTAACATTGATGAAAATGGTCTTTCAGGTGGATGACTTAAAAGAAGTAGTCATGAAATTAGCAGCAGCAGACAAGCTGCGCTCTCAAGGCTTTCTCCGATCTGAGCAGAATTTACCCAAACCCAACAAGAGAGGTCAGCCATGGCTTTGTGAAATAGCAGCATGATTTGTCTGTATTAGTTGTTATAGCTCTTCAGGACTACCAAAGCACAATCAGGCTATTATAGGTCGAGGGTTCTTATACATAATGGAAATGTACCAAAAAAAAAAAGCATGTTTATAACTGTCTTATGCAATGGTTAGACTGTAGAATGAGAAGTAATGATAGTCTGCTGTAGAAAGCCTCATGTTGAGATGTGCCAGGTTAATCAGAAAAGAATCAATTTAGATTGCTTGCGATTAGGAATTGAAAACTAACTGCGCAATTTTTTTCACAATATCACATAATGTGCTCACAGTTTTATACTGAAGTCGGATATTAATCAATTATTTGGTTTGAGAAAATGTTCCATTTTCTTTTAAGACTATGGATACTCATATGTAGATTAAGAAAGACCTTTAGCTTTATTCATGTCCAACTGGACAAAAATGAACCGTGAAAGAGTTAATGCAACACTCTATGTGTTAATTCAACAGAAACATATTTTCACTTTTTTTAATGAACATGGTCTTACACTTTGTAAAAATTCTCGTGATCATATAGAAAGAACAAGTGTAAAGTTAAGCCGTGGGGTTTGCATCCAGACCTTTTCTTGTGACAATTTATATGGAATCTAAGGAAATCCAACTACGTTCCACTTGCTTGTTCAAATTTGTACTGATTTATCATTTAATCAGGTGGGTTTTTTCTCGTTTTTTGTTTTTTCCTGGCGTGCTTCTGTTATCTTGTTTTGAAAGCCTTGTAGACTATTTCAGTTTTTGATGTCATTAATCATTTTCAGTATTTTCAGAAGCACTATCGCTTGATGTTAATAGTATAACTATTACTTTTTTTTGCATCCCACAATATCATCAAAGCAATATATTGTCACACTGCTAGAAATACCGAACAGTGAAGCTCTTTGTCTCTGTCTCTCCTTGACAGCCTGTTTCTGGAAGTACTGTGTAACAAACTAGAAGTCCTGTGAGAATTACAGAGGATCAGTCATCAAAAAGGTCACGGTTGTCTTCTCCCTCAAGTATCAATCCAGCAGCCCTTTAGCAACGTGTGCATTCATTTAACCACAGCACATTAAACTAGAACATGGATATATTTTTAAAAAACATAAATACAGCTAATCTCTGTAAAATAGCTATGTAGAAAAGTGGAGCTTTGACGAGGCCAACACTGTGTCTGTACATGTTAGGAGCATTATGTACAGCGAATTTGAATCACCTCTGTATTTTTCAATCAGTAGTATGTCTTCACTCTATAATCTGCATGATCATAAGCACACAAAAGAACAAATAGATGTGCACAATGTAGATGATATGTATGAAATGATTTTTATTTTTAATTAAATTGTGAAATGAAATGCATTTGACCTTTTTCTTTAGTAATGGTACTATGATCTGAAGGTAACATTTTCTGTAATACAAATACTTATTGTGTAGATGAAAGCAGAAAGCTCAGTATATGTTGATTCAGAGATAAATTTGCCAGTATGCTTTGTTATGGTGTAGTGTTTTAACTCACATTTACCTTACATTGCCATACTTTAATTGCATGATACATGTAGACATAATACTATGCATATTCATAATTCATAAAGTTTGGATTGAATATCTATTGTATGGTTAACAGATGTAGCTTTCTTAAAGGCTTCGTCTTGGAAACTTTTATCAAATAGAAACTCTTTCTTGTAGGGCTTTAAAAAATATTTCCCTAGAAAAATTCCCAGAGAACTAAAAACAAAAAACTAAATAAAAAGAAAAGAGTGTAAACACTTTTAAAAGAATGTTTCTCTGTGTAAAATACATATATACACTATGGACAAGGCAAATCACATTCGATGTACATTAAATTGCACAAATGACTCATTTGATAGGGTACATAAGGGGTTATGCAAGCGAATTATAAAGCAATTATTCAGGGATTTCTGTTTGAAAAAATATATCATGCCAATATGACAAATTAAGATATTATTCATTTCTAGAGAATTACTTATCTGAATCTCTAGTGTTTTAAGTTAATGGCCTAAATAAATGGGGTGGGGGTGGATTAAACATTGAATGACACACTTGCACAATTCAGAACATTACTAAACATTTCAACATTATACTCAATATTATACCACACGCACAGAATTTAGTTAGTTAAACTGAACCTGACACTTTATTTAATTTAAATCTATTTACAAAATTTAGGCTGAATGTCCTCTTTCATGTAAGGCGTTGATAGAAATGCAAGACTGACTTAGCTGGAGATTTATGTCCTCTTGCTAGCAACACTCAGATAGGCTTTCTCAATCTCAACGCTGGCTGGACAAGTCTGTCTGAACTCCTCTCTCTCATATGCATACTGCAAGTAGCGATGGACGCCAGTGAAATGAGTCGGAATCTCAAAGTTACAGTACTTCTTGGCAGCAACCTTCAAATATAGAGAAAATGAGACATAATGTGACTTTTGGTTTACTGCACATTGTTAAAAAAAAATATATACCCCAGAATATACCAAACATTAAGGACACCTATCTTCTCAAAACTCATAATAAGAGAGCTATCAGGCACGGCTAATATTTTGTCTATTCCATGATACATTTAAAACATTTCAAGACCACATTTTTCTTTCACTTCAACTTGTCTGTCTTACCCTGATCACATGTAATTTGGGCAGCAAGTTGCAGTCTGCCAACGTCAGGCGGTTGCCATCGAGGTACTTCCTCTTGGAGACAGAAATGTCCTCGGTGGAGTTGTGGTCTATTTCCTCAGGCAGTGGTGTGTTTAGATAATTATCAAGGCGTGTAAACTCCCTCAGCAAAGCCTGCTCTTGTACTGTGTGGACAAAGAGTAAACAAATGTATCTTATTTGTACTTTTATAGTACTTTTTATACTCCATCCACTGTATTAGGAACATTGGTACACCTGCATATTCATGCAATTATCCAGATAGCCAACCATGTGGCAGCAGCACAATGCATAAAGTCATGCAAATACACGTGAAGAGTTTTATTCAATGTACACATCAAATATCAGAACGTAATCCGAGGCTTCAGGGGTCACAGGTTCACCTAAACTGGACAGGTGAAGATTGGAGAAAGACCAGGTGATGTTTATCCGTTGTGCAGTTTGTGTGAGCCTGTGCCTACTGTAGAGTCACATTCCTGTTTCTGGCTGACAGGAGCGAAATCTTCTGCTGTTGTAGTCCATCCACCTCAACCACCATTCAACATATTGTGAGGTCTGAGAACTTAAAGCATGGATAACTAGTTAGTACCATAGTCTTCCTGTTAGCTCAAGCCATTCTCCGCTCATCAGAACTGCTGCTCACTGGACTGTTTTATGGTTTTTGACACCATTCTGTGTTAAATCCCCAGAGCACAGTAGTTTTGAAATACTCAAACCAGCCTGTCTGGCATCAGCAACCATGCTATGGTCAATATGATCACGTTAATAAGATCACATTATTGAACATGACCGAAGCTGTTGAATTGTATCTGCATGATTTTATGCATTGGCTGTGCAGGCGTCCTAATAAAGTAGTCAGTAAGTGTCATTTCTGGGGGAAGAAAGACAGAATAAATCAAGCTGCAAAACGCCCACAGTTCTGCGTGCACAGACACCAATCCAATGATACTTACTACATTTAGATGTAAATAAAGTGCTAATCAATCAAGGGCATTTTTTTAAACCATTGATTAAATATAACTAACCTCTGTTATTTGGACTGTTCTTGATGAAAGCAGAAAACTTGGCGAAAATATCAGCACCCACATCAAATGACTCTTTATTCAGGGGACTGAGATGAGGGTATCTGAGGGTAGAGCAGGAGAGACTGAGTGAGAGCTCAGTGTGTTATGCGTGTGCTGCTGTGTATCTGTGTGTACAGTATGTCCTGGTTAATCATGGCTTATGTGGGGCCTAATTGATTTTGAATAGGTTATACTATATGAAATTATTCCATTATTTTTTTTATACAGTAATATATTTGTTATTAATCAACAATGTCAGTTAAATAGAGTTCTAGATGTCTATGAGTACATATATGGATGATTGGATTACGTGTATATTTATACCTGGGAGGGGAAAGGGTTGCCTCCAGAAACTCCTCGATCTTCATGAAGTCAGTCTTAAGGGCACCGTTGTATAGGAGGAAAGGAGGGTTGGTCCCTGGAGCCAAGTCTTTCAACTCCTCTGGCTTCCTGCACAGAAAAATTCGAGTCGTCAGTGTGTGGCGTACAGGGTGTGGATGAATTCATCAATCACATGGTGTACTTATTGGTCATCATTTATGTCTGAATCAGGCCAGTGATGATTAATGACTCTTTCACATGTTTTGTTGTTCATTAAGCAAAGCACCCGGATGTGGGAGAGGCTGGCTGTGACAGTCAGAATGACCGAGTGACTGATTTTATTTGCTTAATGCAAACAGTCATACTGTAACACAAGTAAATAACATAGGCAGGACAGCTAGTCTGAAATATATCTCCATGGCCACCTTCACTACCTGGTTATTCCAAAGAATGCAACAGCTAATCAAATTTCTGTAGCTAAAAATCCCAATCTGGGAATTATTATGGTCAGGGGCAACACTTACTTCCTCATATCGACTGTAGTAACTGTGAATTTGACTCCTTTCAGCCACAGCACCATGAAGAGACTCTGACAGAAGGGACAGTTCCCCACATTCTCTCCGTCATGGCCTGCCTGGAGATACACAGGGTTTAACGCTGGTAATATAATACACAGGGTTCTGCGTTTAACGCTGTAGCCAGACACACAGGGTCTCACATTCATACACTAAAATTGGAAGAAAACGTGTGTGGAGGATCACAAGTTGGGTGCAGTTGGGTTCCTAGTTATTAATTAGAGAGGAGATGGAATAATTCACCGTTTATATTTTCCTCCTAATTCCTAATTCATTATTCTGCCTCAAATGGCAGTCTATTTTCTGGCCGCTACCTTAGATAAAAGCCCTCAAAGAGGAAGATAAAAAGCGGTAACTGTGTGTCTGTGTGTGTTTGGGTGCTGAGGCGTTTGAAAGGAATTAATCCAAAGAGAGGAATCAACTTTAGTCCACTTCAAGCTCATCTGCAACTTATTAGAAATAAAGATCTTGTGCCATATTTCAATTGAATTATCTTCTGGCACCTGGTCATTGTGTTTATTGCCAAAGTCTTCCATATAATAGGGAAATGAACACGAGTATTAAAATATCTACATGTGCATGTAGAAGCATGCGTGTCTGCGTCCGTTGGGCCTCAGGCAGGGGTCTGGGATTTCCTGTGTTTCCCTGTGTGTGTTAGATAAGATGCCACCCCTCGTCATCTCTTGAGGTGTGTACGTTGTGATAAAGAGCAGCGTATAAGAGGACAGTTGCACACCAGGCACTACTATGTCACTACGACAACATAACAACAGGATAATAAACTTCCAATTTAGAATGAGCATAAAGAGGATCTTTGCCTCTTTACACAGAGATCACTGATAAAGAGCGGACAAATATCAGCTGTAGTGTATCGTTCAACACTGAAATATAAAACCGGTACAGTCTTACACTCATAAATTTGTAACATTTTCTAGTTACATCAGCATTTTTGTTTGAATGTGTATACATTTCTCATGATATCAGGTTGAGATAATGTGCTGTACAGTCCTGTCAGTAGAAAGAAAAAAAAAGGTCAAATTTAGAACCTTGACATGTTTTTTTTTTTTTTTTATACATCTGACATCTTTAGTTATAGTTAAAGCCGGGACGTCATTTTTCACTTTGTATTGGAAGCAAAAACAGAACTGACGCTGTATATCTATTTTGTAGGTAAAAGATAGAGGTAAGTCTATTTAGTTTTGCTTGCATTAGTAGAACTTCGTGAGTTAACATATTGAAAGTAACATATTTATTTAACAAATGTTTCATTCCTGATATAACCCTTTTAAATTTAAGTGACTAATATTAATGAAAGTAGAAAGCACCGACCTTTATGAAGAGCTCAATGCTTGGTTCTTTATCCGGTTGTAGTGCCATTATTTTCCAATATCTGGATGCTTGTTAGCCCAAAACCTGTTCAGTAGTGATCCTACAAATTAGGATGTGACCAAGCGGGGGGGAAAAAAATCACCACACACACACACACATACAGACTGGCTGGTTGGGGATCTGCTCCTTCAACACTTTAAGTCTAAGAGGGAGGGACAGTCGAATGGGTGTGGCATCGACTTATATAAACTATTGGCCCAGTGGACGCAGTGTAAAAATAGCTCACATTTTATTACACAACTCTTGATTAATAAAGAATGAAACGTTAACGTATGGAGTGGTCTTACATTCCATTCACTAAAGCCATCAACACTTAACACATGTGCTATTTCTGCTCCAGCCTGCCTCTCAGTAACACTACTCTCAGTGCCTGTGACTCCCAAAACAAAGCTTCCACTATGTCGAACCACAATGGCCTTCCCTCTTACTTAGTTTAATTAATGGAAAAAGAAATAAAACTTTCACAGGTGTAGGATGTAGGGCGAGGATCTAAGAGTACTATTAAAGCACTTTGATTTGTGTTCAAAGCCAATGAGTTATGTTTAAATGAAACAAACAACAGAACTCTAGCTGGTGTATAGGTACTTAGTTTTGAATTTGATCAGAATTCAAATGAGAATTGTTCACAGGTTTGTTTTAGTGTTCACATGCCTTCCAGAAACTTCTTTCAAAAGTCTTGGAAAAGAGCGGACTCTGATCTCATGAGCCATGAGTCATGCAGAGGGCGATGGTGATGGGAGTGGGAGTTGCACTTGTGAGAGTGTGATCATTGTTAAGAAACTGTTGTTCGGTGAAACAAAACGGAAGATCATCTAGATATATAAAGGGAATTACTGAATCACTGACGAGGTCTTAAGTTCATGATTCAATGCTTTACTTTAAACTATGACTGAGTATCTGAGTATGTTTGCTGCCTGTAACCATGGATGCCGTGTAAACTGTACCTTTACTGTGTTTGAACTGACATGGATGAAACATACCTAAGAAATGATCTTTGCCTATCTTAAAATGGAGTTTAACCTGTTGCCAAGCTCTTTAAAACAAAAGACAGGCATGCTCCAAAGCACTGGAGACTAAAAATGGATTTTGAGGAGTTTCGTTTCTGCTTTATAGAGGGGGATTTGTTGCATCACTGTGGGGATTTCACAACTGTTTGAGAAACAGTCCCAGTAGGCAAGAAAATACCCTTCAAGAAACAATCTGCCGAGGCAAAAGAATATACACAATGGCAAATAGAAAGTGATAAAGTTAATGTTCTCTTTTCTCAGAATATTGCTGGGGGGGACTTCCAATATGAAATGTACGATTGCAAAACAAGCCCTTAAGATGGCTACTACTAACAAATCCTGGAAATGAAACAAGGCCACACTCGGGACAGCACAGGAAGCAGGATAGGGCAGAGTTTACTCTTAGCTCAGTGCATCCCCTACACCCACTATGTGAGTATTAGACCTGTGTTGATTTTAAATCCACGCTGCACACTTCCTTGGACAGTAGAAATCAAAGCAAACTACTTTTGTGAAATGTAAAGACCACTAAAGATATTTCCCTGGAGATCCTGATGTCAGCTTTTAAGGAATGGGACACTGGATCCCCGCTGACAGCCTACTCAGGTCGGAGATGTGTGCAGAAGTATGTTGGGGTCTTTTTCCCCGCTGCTCTTCTTCCTCCTGAGGGAGAACGTGTATATTTATGGACTTTGTGCTGATAAAGCAGTGCACAATATGAAAGGTATTTGTGTCTCCTGCAACTCCCAACTCTCCTATGCCTCCCAGTACATACCGTCACTGAGAGCACTTACACTGGGATTTCACAAGACTTGAGGCCACACTCATGTCTACCTGCTTTGCAAATGAACACTTCGCTGCTGTTACTGAATTAGTTTTTTTTTAATGTCTCTTTGACCCAACAACAATATAAGCTATAACAATCTTCAGACTGTCAACCTGCTGCATGTCAATAAAATGGCGCACACTCCAAAGCGTGCCAGCCACAGCCATCAGCTGTTTCACACCGCCTGTGAAGAGAGGCCTGTTTTTCTCTGGGTACAATGCCATCATTGATCCGGGAATTCTCCTGGTCAGAATTCAGAGGGCAACAAACAAACAAGCCACCTCGTAGTGTTAAAACCAGACCATGATTTGACTCCTGCATTATGTCCCGTCCATGCAGCTGTAGCTTGTCCTGGTGTTTTCTCTGCTTTTTGCTGGCTCTCAACTCAAACCATGCTTGGTCTGCTCCAGATTTCTCTGGTAAGTTTTTCTTTCGACAATTCTATGACAGACAAGTGAACACAATACACGTTCTTCCTGAAGAAGAGCATGTTGCTGAGTGATTTATTTTCCGCACATCCTGTGCAAAATAGCTGTGCAGTGTCAGCTTTGGAGAGGTGACTATCAGGGTCACTGCGATTGTTTTCAAAACAAACCACTGACGAAGAGGACTTTAGTGTCTGCAGTCTGCTAAAGGCAGTTAACCCTTTAGGACACGATTCACTGTATTCAATATCACCATGTAATGTCTTTTTATTTGTGTATTTATATGATTTTATATTTCACGGCTCAGTGTGTGCGTGCGTGTGTGTGTCTTACAGGCGAGAGAGATTGACCAAAAAAAACAACCCCCCCCCGCCCTCACACACACACACACACGCAAACAAACACACAAACAAACACACACACACACACACACACACACACACAATTTATCAGTGCACTCTAATATAGGGGAGTTTTGCATCTTCAAGCTTAGAAACCAGAGCTCGGTGGTACGACTGTGACTAGAGGGAGGATGAGGCTAGGAAAAAACTTTTTTTTTTCCCATTTTACCAAGAACATTAAATCTATCACACATATGGAAATTAGACCTTATATTGCCAGAGATCTATAAAAAACAATATTGATAGTGAAAATTCTCATATGCACTTATATACTTAAGTGTGATGGATCAGAGTAAAACAGGGTTTTCAAAACAGAAAAAAAATATATTCTTAAACATATTGATTGATATATTGAATATTAAATTGATATATTTAATACTTGATATTCTTAAAATGTTTATAACGGGATTTTGAACTGTAATGTAGAATTTTAGTCCAGTTAATGGTTTTGTGATTTACAACTTTACGCCCCATAATCTGTATTCATTTTCTGCCAACACTTTTATGAGAGGCTTTTTAAAATCTATATGTGGATTTTCGTAAAGCTGATTTGTGACAGTGTTTTGAGAAAATATAGTAAGAGTGGGCAGATGGAATAATAAAACAATAAAATATTTATGCACATTAATAAAATTTTTACTGTCATTACTGTCGGCGGCACAATGATGCAGCCGGTAGTGTTGTCGCCTCACAGCCCCAGGGTCCCTGATTTGACCCTGTGCCTGGATTACTGACTGTGTAGCACTTTGCATGTTCTTCACATGTCTGTGTGGGCTTCCTCAAGGTTCGCCTGTTTCCTCCCACCTCCAAAAACATGCAGGTAGGTGCAATGCTTATGCTAAATTGCCCCTAGGTGTGGTATATGTGCATGATGCACTGTGATGGACTGGCATGCCAACCAGGGTGTTTTCCTTCCTCAAGCCCAGTGTTTCTAGGATTGGCTCCAGACCCTGATCAGGATTAGTCTGGTCAAGATAAGTGAAGATAATGTTGATGACATTTTTATTGCTTTCTGTAAATATTGTTGGGAATTCAAATTCCAGTGAATGAGTAGATTTTTATGGTGTTCTGCACAACTGAATTTTAAAAAAAGAAAGAGAAAGAAAAAGAAACTACAACCAAAAAGGAAAAAAAAACAGGTTTCAGGTATTAATTCCAATGTAATTCTGGGAACAGATAAGTGCAGTGTTGTGATTGATTTAATATTATAGATCTGCACCACACCTATGATGATAAGATAAGAAAACAAGGCAGTTTCACAAGCGTTATATAGTCGGCATCACACCACAATGGCGTTTCAGACAAAGCATGCAGTATTGTACTACACACAACACCTTGCCAGTGTTAATGTGGTTTCAATGCCCAGGTTGTTTGTTGAGTACTAAACTAACACAGGCAACACCTAAAGCCTAGTTCAGCATTTTTTTTTTCTCTATCTGTAGATTTCCTTCACACGGTGTTGAGGAACCACACAGCCCACGCATGTGAGGGCGAGACGCTGACCATCAGATGTCCCTCAAAAACCTCAGTGGCTATCTTGTCTGCATTCTATGGACGGCGAATACCAAGTCAGCACTTATGCCCAAACGCAAACATAAACGTCACAGAAGAAAGCACAGAATGCATGTCCACCATCGCCATACAGGTATAATACATTAAGAATGTTGAATTACAATATTGTGTAGTTGTGTAGTCTCTCTGTTGTGAGGTTTAATTGTACTGCGCCCTCTGAATGTAGGCCTGAGCTTGTTTTTGTATGTGAGTAGAAAGTGGTGTCCGAGTGCCAGGATCGAAGGGCATGCCAGATTCCTGTGGCAAGTCGAGTGTTTGGACAAGATCCCTGCCCTGAAACCACCAAGTACCTCCTGGTTTCCTACAAGTGTCGGCCTAGTTAGAGCACACACACACACACACACACACACACATACACACGCACATCTGCATAGCACATTTACCAGTGACTTTCTATGGCATAAAATGAGACTAATTCTTATCGTTCCTTTTCAAAGCACATCATCGTTTGCGAGCAGCGTGTGAAAACGAGAGGCTGAAGCTCGCCTGTAAGAACGACACGGTGCTGGCCATCTACTCCGCCACTTTTGGCCACCTGGAGCATGACACCCTTGTATGCCCTCAACGGGGACATGTAAAGCCTGACATAGGTCTGGGACTGAAGAGCTCATTTGTGCCATCTAGTGAACAAACTAACACTAACAGCAGAAGCTGATTTCCATCACTAACTCTAAGTTAAATCAAAACATACAGTGTAAGGCAGATCAAACAATAGAGTGCTACAGGGATGGTGTGTTTTTGTAGGCCAACCCGGGATCAGCATAACCCTGATTCCCTCGACAAAAAGTCAAAAGGATATTTCCGTCGGCTTTTGGATTCTTGCAGGAAATAAGTTCTGCGAGCAACTAACGTTTATGGTTCTACACGTTTTGTTCATCAAGATAAACTTGCATGACTTCAACATTAAGCTTCCGATAGTATTTGTAGCACTACAATTTGTGGCGGGAAAAAACACTACAACTGGAAAATACTATAGAAAATCTCTTTTGTTAAGTAAAATCATGAGTGGGGTATTATTGATGTATTTTATTTATTGATGTATTTTATTCCGTAGAATAAAACGTGCAAATATCTTGAGCTTGTGTTAAGCACAGACCTTATTTCAGGCATTTAACCAAAAACCCATTCAAAAAACCCATTGACTTTGTGTCACTGGAACCGGAAGTGCTAAATGCTAACCCATTTCCGGGTTTTAGGACTTATTCCTGCAACACTCTATACAATCTCTGCTGTTATGTATACTCTGTACCTGCATTTTCCTTTCAGAGTGCTTGTCACCATCAGCCTTGAGAAGGGTATCAAGGAAATGTCATGGCAGAACAAACTGCACCGTGCTGGCCAGTGTGCAGAACTTTGGTGACCCCTGCTTCCCTGGCACCAGCAAACATCTGCGAGTGTCTTTCACATGTGGTGAGTTACAGGACATATCACAGCAAGCAAGGAATAAATGAGTACATTCACACAGTACTGAGAAATGATCTTATGGCCACTCATAGATGCCTTTGACTTGTTATTGTGAATTCAGTTCCTAGGTATTTGCTGGAAGATGTGGGGCGTGGAGGCGCAGATCCTTTCCGAATCTCTGATTATACACATGGTAAGATGTGTAATACTTGTATGGATATAGAATGATTTTCTGCAAAATTATTAGTCAACCAGTCCCCCCGACATTAGCCTAGATATTTAGATATCTAGTTACTGACTGTCTGAAAAAAAAGCTCGTATGTTCTGCTGGACTTTTTTACACTTGGCTGCTGTCTCCATTTCTTACAGACTGAGCTGCTAAAATATATCCACGCACTTGCGTTGCGTCTGGGCGAAACCAAGTGTACAATTGGAGGGGACACACAACAATTTTCCTTAACAAACGAAAATATATTTAAAAAGAATATACATAAATAAATAGATAAATCAAATAAATAGAATAGATGAAGAAAAGACAGATCTGTTGGCAGGAAAAATTAAAGCGGGATATAGAGAAAATGTTTTCTCCTGTGTATTGGGGGACACATTGGTATTTCCTCAACATTGGGAGGGACACAACCCCCTCAAAGAATGCGTGGTTATGCCCATGGTTCTCCTTATTTACTTTTAGGACTTGTGTGAAAATCTGATTATGTTTAGGTCATACTTATGCAATTAGCATAATATGACAGCAAATTTACACTGTTACACAAGCTGTACACTCACTACTTTACATTGTAGCAAAGTGTCATTTCTTCAGTGTTGTCACATGAAAAGATATCATCAAATATTTACTAAAATGTGAGGGGTGTACTCACTTTTGTGAGGTACTGTATATTGGCTGTACAGTATAACTTAATGAATGGTCATGCTGACTGCTGAGGCTGCTTTCCCCCTCTACAGGTGGCTGGTACACTGGCCCTGGTGTGTACAGACCACAAAACATTTTCACCAACACTTTGGAAATCGTTTTCCAGATCAAGGGTAGGTTAGCTAATCTGGACCCTATGCATGCATATAAAAACAAATCATTTTAATAGAAAATAATTTTTTTAAATAGGTTTGCTTTTTCCCTTTACTCACACCAGCAGTCAGCAATGACCTTTTCATATACTAATTATGTCAGAAATATTTTATTTTAAAAACCTTGTATGTCTGTTACTTTTTTTTTCTGACTGTCCTCAGTATTTATTTTTGATTGCAGAGACTTATAGTGATTGTATTCTGTCTCTTTTTGTCCACGTTTTAAGGGATTCCAGAGACAGTGGCTCTGTACTTTGTCTCAGGCATATGTGCTGGCTTGGTCTTCCTGCTGTGTCTGTTTGGTGTGAAATCTACACTGGTGCGAGACGTGAAGGACTTGGTCTCCGATCTAGAGGATGAGATCAAGACACGCAGGTCACGCCGTGGGCAGATCAATGACGACAATATCTCATTAGACTCTTCCTTTCCTCGCTTTACCTACCCTTACCGTGGAGCTGACTTGTTCAGCCCAGAGATGGTCATGACAGTGGTTATGGAAGACAAGAGAGATGAGGACAGGGATAAAGCAGAGGTGTCAAATGGAGACATTTGGCCACCTTGCCATTCCAGCCCTTACACCATCCATAAATCCAAACTTTCATCTGCCTGACTTTAGAAATATACACACTCCAGTCACATCCCTGCTTATTGTGCTGAAGTTTTGACTAGTTTTGTAGAGGACTTTAACACTCATCTATATTGCTAAATGAGATTAAAAAAATGATAGTCATGCATTCAATCCAATAATTTGTCTCATAAACCATTGCAAGACTTGCAAGATTAAAAATTGTTACATATAATAAACACCTTGTTAAAATATACTGCATATACAGTATTACTGTTAGTTGCGTGTCTATTACTGAACATACATTACCTTCTATAACTTTCTGTTGGATATTATCATGGGATATATTTGTTTGTTTATTTGTGAGAATTTTTGTAATGTAATGTTTTGATAGTAAATCAAATAATGTAATAAAATAAAAAATAAAAAACAGAACCCTTTTAACTTTTTTCAAGAACTTTCTTACTTCTCCTTGGTTTAACATGCTGCCATAAGTTTTCTGTTTTCATTTCTGACAACATTAAATGACCAGCAGAGGGAGGCTTCCTCTTTGATCTAAAACAGTCAGCGTGTATGTGGTAAGCAGAAAGTGTATTGTTTCTACAGGTGAAAAAGCTAAGTAAAGAACCAAACATGACAAGGGGTAATGTTATAGGGAATTAATATATTCCAAATTTTGTATGTGATGTGACATTTGTGTGTGATGTGACATAAAAAAAATATTTTGTATGTATTTATTAACGTCACATCATAGATTTAACTGTTTATTATTATATTTTGTTGTAGAACATCTGTGAAACAAATGAGTTCCTGTAATCACTTTATAGCAGCTATAAACAGCCATTCCCTCACCAGCATCTCTTTTTTCTCTCTCTCTATTGTCATATTACTAGGAAAGATGGTTTTCATTACTAACAAAATGTCAAGATTAAATGTAATGTAACAAGGGAATGAGACTTTGCATTTAGCATAGCAGTATGGGAAGCGCCCTCGAGCGCGTGACCGGTATCTGAAGCTTGTGTAAAATCATGCCTCTACTTATAAGCCTGCCATGATCAGGTGACGTGGCAATTAAGCGTGTCGCATGATATATATATGGCACCTATGAACCATGCCTCAAGTCTCTAATATATGAAGTGAAGACGCAATTCACAGGCCTGCCCTGATATGACAAAGCTACGCAACGTCTCGTTCCCTTCTCAGGGAACAGGGTTACATGCGTAACTCCGACTTTTCCTTTCAAAGGGAACTTTGACGTTGCATTTAGCATAACAGTATGGGAACGGGAATACCCACTCCGTCATACCGAGGGTACGGCCTGTTCAAAAAGACCCAAGCCTGAGGATCACTGCAAGACACTCGAGCCCGGGGTGGAATGAATATCCAGGCTGTAATAACGAATGAATGTGTGTGGCGTAGACCATCCTGCTGCAGCACACACATCCTGCAAGGATACCCCTTTGGACAAAACCTTCGAGGAGGCAACTGGCCTAGTGGAATGAGCTCTTACGCCTAGAGGCGTGGCAGGACTGCGCACCTTGTAAGCCATAGAGATTGCTTCCACTATCCAATTAGAGATGCGCTGCTTTGACACAGCATCACCGTTACTGTCGCCGCCAAAGCAGACCAGTAGCTGCTCCGACTTACGCCACTGGCCGGAGCGGTGGACATAAGTACAGAGAGCCCTTACTGGACACAGCAGGTGAATGCTTTCTTGTTCTGTTGTGAGGAACGGAGTAGGACAGGAAGCCTGCAACACCACAGGGTGGGCAGCAGATGTAGGCACTTCAGGAATCTGTATCCGGCCTAGGATACAGGAAGGCCTTGGCTAATCCAGGGGCAAAGTCAAGGTAGGAAAGGGCAACAGAGAGAGCTTATAGATCTCCAATTTGCTTGAGAGATGTCAGGGCCAGCAGAAGAGCTACCTTTAGAGTCAGAAGCTTCTCAGAGGCTGACTCTAAGGGCTCAAATTGTGCCTCTGATAGACCTTCCAAGACCACAGAAAGATCCCAGTAAGGTATGCACAGCCTGCAGATGGGCCTCAGCCGTCTGACACCATGCATGAAGTTAGAGGATGTTGCCCCACAGAGGTTCCAACGGCGGCCACATAAACCCTGATTGTAGAAGGAGCCAACTCTGCTGAGAAACATTCTTGTAAGAACTTCAGGACTCCAAGAACTCTATTGAGCAGTTCACTGGGTCTAGCTGACGTTGCTCACACCACAAGACAAAAAGCTGCCACTTGAGACACACTACAATTTCCTTGTGGATGGTGCTCCTGCGTTTAACATGGTCTCTATAACCTCAGTTGTGAGACCAGAATCAGTGAGCTGGTGCCTCTCAGGGGCCAGACCCACTGTTTCCATAGTTCTGGCCGAGGGTGATAAATCAGCCCTCGGGGTTGAGACAGTAAATCCCTGTGGATGGGAATCTCCCAAGGAGTACAGTCGAGCTGGGAAATTATCTCCGAGAACTATACTCGAGCCGGCTAATAAGGTGCTACTAGCAGCAGACGTAGACAGACTTGGCGAACTCTCACTAAGACTTGTGAGAGCAGAGCATTCAGGGGAAAGCATATAGACGTGACCTCAGCCATGTGTTCACCATGGCGTCCAGCCCCAGTGGTGCGGGAGGAGAGAGGGGAACCACAGCTTCCAGTGTGTTGTCTCCTCGGAGGTGAACACATACACATCCGCTTGTCCGAACCTCCGCCATATGGACTCCACCACTTGTGGACAGAGCCTCCAACCCCCGGGCCTCAGTCCCTTCCTCGACAGGATGTCTGCCCCTACATTCCGGCTGCCCTGAATGTACAGTGCACTCACTGACCAGAACTTTCCCTCTGCCCAGAGAAGGATTAATACAGGGGGCGTGAACGTAGCTCTCCCTGGTGGTTGATATATGAGACCACCGCTGTGTTGTCTGACACATGGGGACCTCTCAACTGAGGAAGAAAGAATTTCAGTGCTAGGAATACGGCCCGTATCTCTAGGAAATTTATATGCCACTCCAGATGAGGGCCGCTCCAAAGACTGTGAGCTGGACAGCCATTTAAGACTGCGCCCCAGCCCGTGAGGGACACATCTGTCATTACTGTCTTGTAATAAGACACCCCTAGAGTGTGACCCGAGGCTAGAAACTGCGGATACCTCTAAATACTCAGAGCACGTAGGCATCGCCGCATGACACTGATTACTCTCAGAGGTTTCCTCCTCGGATGAAACCCCCAACTTGTCAGTCACCACTGAAACGGTCTCATATGCAATAGTCCCAATGGTATGACGTTGGCTGCTGCTGCCATAAGCCCCAACAGTCTCTCGTAGAGACTGGAGGGGATGCCCAGACCTAGCTTTATCTTGCTCAAAGTTGATAGAATCGATCCTACGTGTGTTGGGGATAGAAACGCCGTCAATGTAGTAGAATCCCATATAACCCCTAGAAAAGTTGTCCTCTGCACTGGAGAAAGCATACTTTTCTTGAGGTTCAACCTGAGCCCCAAGCTCCTCATGTGGTCGAGAACAACATCTCGATGTTGAACCGCCTGTTCTCTGGATCATGCTAGAATTAACCAGTCATCCAGGTAGTTTAGTACACGGATGCCCTGGAGTCGCACGGGAGCCAGAGCAGCATCCATGCACTTTGTGAAGGTGTGAGGGGATAAAGCCAGCCCGAAAGGAAGAACCCGAAATTGGTATGCGTTATCTCCAAACGCAAACCTCAGGAACTTCCTGTGACTGGGCGATATTCCCATGTGGAAATATGCATTTTTCAGATCTATCGTCACAAACCAGTCCTCGAACTGAATCTGTGGCACGATAAGGTTGAGCGTCAGCATTTTGAACCTGTATGTCAGAAGAGTATGGTTCAGATGACGCAGATATAAAATTGGCCGCATACTCCAATCTTTTTTGCAGACCAGGAAATAACGGCTGTAAAAACCTCCCTCCGTTAGGGAACGTGGTACATGTGGTTCTATGGCCCCTTTGTCCGAAAGGGAACTTACTTCCTGCACAAACATTGGGCTCTACTCTGTGCTGACTACTGTGGTGAGCACACCTCAGAACTGGGGGGGTTCAGCTCTGAACTGGACAAGGTAACCCTTTTCTATGGTAGACAGAACCCATGGAGACACATTTAGCAGTAGTTTCCACAATGCCAAATGGTCTTTCAGTGATGTTAGCTTTTCCATATTCCGTAGGAGGGAAACCATCAGATTTCCATCACCCTGTGACAGCTTGCTGACCAGAGAAGGCTGAAAACGTGGTATGGCCTTGGCCAGGGCAGGCCCTACAGTAGCACTGGGGCTATCTGCCCTAACAACCTCATGTCCCCTGATATGTCCCTCCGTGGCCCATCAGGACTGTTCCTTCCTTGCCTGCTTTGCTTTTATGATGATTCTTAGATCAGGCCTCTTAGAAGGCTGTGGCTGTGGCCACCCAGTCTCCCTGGCTCTCTGCAGGGGGAGGCGGGCCGCCACACTCGTCTTCTGCGCCTCCCTCACACTAGCGCTGGCCCGGGCTCCACTCATGGATGCCCGGGCAAACTCGACAAGACGGGGAAGGAACTGGCTGAACGCCGCCTTTTGCTGTTTTGCCTCGCAAAACCTGTCGGCAATGGCATTAACCGTGCCACCAAACAGGCCGGAAGGTTTAGCAGGGGCATTCAGCAAGGAGACCTTATCTTTATCCCCCATCCCTGAGAGGTTGAGCCATAGGTGCCTCTCTGCCACAACCCATTGAACAGCTGATATGACGGGCTGTTTGTTTGGTCGCCCGGAGAGATAAATCTGTGGCATGGCGCAGCTCTGCCACTGCTTCACTGCATCCCTCCCCAGTATTGAGCTCACTCAGCAGGTCTGCTTGGTAGGCCTGTAACACTACCATTGGCTTTGCCCACCAATGCCGAGGTGGCCTTACATGGCTTAGAAGGTAAAGTTGGCCTCCTTGATTACCTGCCGTTGATGGAGAGAAGTGGCTCGCAAGTGCCTCCTCCACCTTCGGCATCGCTACATGCGGCTGGTCCAAATCCGCGAGACTCTGAAACCCAACTCCCTTCGGAAGAGAAGAGAGCGAGCCGAGAGCGGAGCTGCCCAATTATAAAATGTACACGATACTGATAGACAGACCCCTCGAGGGCTGCTGTCGCATGCTCTACACCCAAACACTTAACACAGAAAGCGTGTCCGTCTCCTCCTGTGATGAAATGGGAGCAAGGCGTAACACACTTTCTGAATTCTTTCTCGCTCATTCTTTCCCTCTCTTTTCTTTTCTTTTTTCTTGAAAAAATGATAGAAAAGTTTAGAGATTTTGAGAAAATATAGAGTAGAAATTAAGCATCTTTTGTTACACAAACAACAGACATGCAGTCTCGCTGAAGATAATAAGGCCATATATATATATATCATGCGACACGCTTAATTGCCACATCACCTGATCATGGCAGGCTTATAAGTAGAGACATGATTTCAGAGACAGGCTTATAAGTACAGACATGACTGAAGGGAACATAACATTTTAATCAGCCACAAGTCCCTGTGAGTGAGATGTTACTATAGAAATGATAATGAGCACATTAATCTAAATCTACCCTCAGTGCTGTGCTGTTATATAACGAATAGAACAGTGAAAACAATTAATTAATGGAGTGTTATTGTTCCATGCCGACGTGGATTATTGTTGGGCTTACAACTGATTACAACTGCACTATTAGCTAAAATGTCTCCGTTAGTTGAGCATTAGACTGAAGATATGAAGGTCTCTGCCTTGATCCCAGGTTTCAGCAGTGATGAACATGTTTCCCCTCTATTTATGAATTATTGACACATTGTGTTTTTAACTGTTTATTGTCACATTTACTGTTGTGGAACAAACAAATTAGTTCCTGGCAACATATTAGCCTAACATTTATTAGAGGAGGAGCAAACATACGGTTTAGCTCCCTTCTTTGTATCCCTGCTGAAAATTTTATTTTACTTTACTGTATTAGAGTACTGAAGAAATACT
>CM022754.1:23238758-23363758 GCA_012411365.1 Ameiurus melas | reverse complement strand
TGAGCAAAGTGCTACAGAAATGGCATTTGGACCAGCAAACAGCGAGAGAAAATAAACCGTGGATGTGAAGCAAAGTATAAAAAGTTAGTTATTGAAATAATGATCGAGTAATTTATTGAGACACACTGCTGCCATCCTTCACATTGTTGTGAGTTTTCTATACTAACTTGGTAAAGGTTTCTCCACCTTTTTCGCTATTTGAGTTTTCCGTGTGTATTCTCAGTCCTACATGCCCCTCAGCCAACTTCATTTCTTGCTTCTTCTTGGTTCATTTAATTATGTGCAGTACGTGAAAACAAAATAAACCAAATGGCACACGAAACACAAAAGTAATAACGTTCACTCTGATTCAGATTGAGCAACCGGACAGATCAGTGTGAACGTGCCTTTAAGTGACCTGCTTTCCAGACAACACTCACTTTTTCTAATCAGATAAGATTAGATGGGTGATTGCAGAGCTACACAGTTATCTCATTTATTTTGCTCAAAATTGAAACAACTGTTTATCACAATCAAAAACAACATATAAAATGTAAATTATCAGCTTACTGCCAAAAGTGTCAATTTTTGCAGGGTAGTGAGTAAACTATAGGACTCGTGGGCTGTAGAATGCATACTGTAATAACACAGAGGGTAAATAATAATGTTCTCATTATTATCTCAGTGAATTACATTTTATTTCACAGCTGCCAGTATGACACCCTTATGTTAAAACACTGACAATAATGGCTGTCCGTTATTGTGGTTGAATTTGTTGTTGAAGAGAGCTTCTGGGTTGTAACTCCCCCCCCAAACACACAGACTTGTAGAAATGGCGGTCAGTGGAGTTTGTCAGGTTTTTTTTTTTCCTTTCTTCATGGAGTGCATGAATTGTTCCTGTTGGTTAAATTTGATTCTGAGTTAAGTTGAAGTTGGAGCATGCTGTAAAGAACAGTTGTTAGGAGCGGAAATGATGACAAATTAATATTAGCGTGTATTGACGTAATGACCTTCACACTCGTTTTATAGTGGAGGAGTTATAGAAACTTGTCTGTGGTAGAAAAACGAAAGCCACAACGCTCACAACATTTAAAAAAAAAAAATTCTCTTCCTTCTCTCTCTCTCTCTCTCTCTCTCTCTCTCTCTCTCTCTCTCTCTCAGCCCTTAGATGCACTGTACAGGGTGGAAACGTGGTGCGGTTGGGTAACTGCTGCATAAAATGTATATGATAACAACTGTGTAACTAGATATTTTTTGTATTAGATGATGTATGGAATAAGCCAAAGCCACACAGTATGGTTCAGGTTGAAGTTATTACTGCTTCTCTGAATATGAAGAGAACAGGTACAAGACATAGCATGTTTGTTAAAAGCAGCATGCACAAACAAACATGAGCATGATAATACTTTAATGCTCAGTGAAATTAAAATGAAGCGAACGATCACTTTTGGCAGACACTACACTCGCCTGCTACTAACTTTGTGTCAGTACAGAAGCAATTTCAGCCATTGAATTGAGATGTACTTGATGCATCATTTGGAGGATCATGGGTAATCTGGGTCGCAGGTGGTAGAGTGGGTTGTCCACCAATCGTAGGGTTGGTGGTTCGATTCCCGGCCCGGGTGACTCCACATGCCGATGTGTCCTTGGGCAAGACACTGAACCCCAAGTTGCTCTTGATGGCAAGTTAGCACCTTGCATGGCAGCTCTGCTACCGTTGGTGTGTGAATGAGACGCAGTGTAAAGCGCTCTGGATAAAAGCGCTATATAAGTGCGCCATTTGCCAGGTCGTGCCATACTGTGCGATAGAAAAGCACTACAATTATGGATTGTAATTCTTCTCACTTGTGGTGCGGATGTTATTAAACAGTCATCAATGCTGTAGTACACAAAGTTTCATAAGAAAAATGTTGCTTTCTCTAAGGTTGAGTGTTTTGGCGAATCCTGAAGCGGTCATATCCAGTCCCGTCCCCCAGCTGTCCATTCCGATCAATAGGCATTTTCACGTCGTATGTGGTAAGTGCCTTTTATATTGTGCTTTATTTTCCAGAATGTTGTCACACCAGTCCTATGTCTCTTGTAGCATGATCATATTTTTAGTTTGTGGTGATTAAAAATAAAATTAAAATAAAATGTTGATGACTCAAGCATCAGATCATCCTGCTTTAATCCTCAGAGATCTGTGTTCAAGCTTCCTTGTAAATCAAGTAAATGTTTACAGAGAGCCTATAGGAATTGTTTCCTTACAGTAATACAGCCCCTAGCAACCTTTGTACATACGAGTCATAACTTCCTGCAACGGTCTTTTTTTCCCTCCAGAAGCAGAGGAGCCTCTTCTCATTGACTTCTCAATACACAGTAAGAACAACAGGTTTTTTTGGTTTATAAATAAATATAGTTTTTATGTGTATTATATTATTGACTGATAAGTTATTACTTTTATTAGAGAAAGTAAGAGACTAGGAAAGATCCTAAATTTTAGTATTTAAAGGAGTTATTTTTTGCATGCTCTATCACTTTACTGTTTACTGTCAATATGGGATTACAGCTTATAGATTGTACGTGCTCAAAAAGGTTTTTAGATGTACTGTTTTCCCCCATCTTTGTTATGCATTGTCTGTCTAATAGCACTTTTCCCTTTCTTTCGGCAGCGACGCTCAGGATCCGTATTCGAGGGGAGCAAGCTCCAGAGCTCCTGCTGGAGTTACAGGACAATGAGCGCAGTCAGACTTTTATCCAGCAAGTGATGAAGGCTAAGCACCAAGGTGAGGATATGCTCCTGCACATTTGATTATTTATTAACTCTTAAATTTTTTAAGAATTTTTTTTTTTTTTTTTTTATTACCATGGTTGCTTATTAACCTGAACAAATTGAGTAATAGTTTATATTGCCCCCAATTTCAAGTTGCAGGGATGCCAGTTATCTTTTGTTTAGCCTAAGGCTAGCTTAATATGACTTTTCATTAAGAGTTGGTTTTCTTCTTCTGAACAAATTGCTTTGCTAGACCAGAGGTTACATGTTTGCAGACTTGGACTGTTGTTACGCAACACTCTTGCTGGTTATATAGGTTTAATGACCGTTTCAGACTTGTCCTGAAAATGTACTAGAGAAATCAAAAGGCATGTAAGAACATTGTCATTTTATTCCATGTAAAACATTATGTACTTTGTAGCATTAGTATTTTTAAACCTTAAACATTTGCTGTTGGTACAGACACAGGGCTCTACGGTAGCAATTTCTTTTAGGATCACTTGTGCTCCTAATTACAAAAATTTAGGAGCACGTTGAAGTTTAGTTTGTTTGTTAATGTGCCACAATATAACACACACAAGTGGGCAAACTTGAGCTGGTCAATTATGACAGAATTTAGGAACATTGTGTGAGCCATGACAAATTTATTTACCTTCTGATAAACTAAATATAATATTTTCAGTTATTTTTACAGACTGTATGTTAAAAAAAACCTGTTCCACCTTGTAAACAAATACAATAAACCTGAATGTTCAGTGTTTGAAGTCTGCTCCTTTTAAATATATTTAAAGCTACACTGTTAGACATTTCCCACTGTCATGGTTCTGGGCTGGAGCCAGCTCTCTGTATATTGTGTAGATATCTGTATAATCTCATATAGGATGTGATTGGGTGAGTTCATTCACCTGTCAGATGGAAACCACTTTAGTTTAATGGTGTTCATTACTGATGCTCCGATCAGGATTTTTACGCCCGAAACCGATCCAGATACCGATCTTTTTTCTTGTTAAACTTTAATCAGGAGGTCTGTCATAAACAGTTTAATGTAAGCTCTCTGCTGATGGTGACTGATATTTAAATTTAATTAAATTTATTTTTATGTATCTTGAACAATAGAGTCCTAATTAAAAGTAGACTACATTTACATTTATGCACTTGGCAGACACTTTTATCCAAAGCGACTTACAAATGAGAAATGCAAGCAAAGTGAATATATCAAGCAGCGATCAATACAAGTAGTGCTACCATACAAGATCCATTAATTGAGTTCTAGAACTAACACTAAGACCAACACAAAAATGATCCATATTAGGAAAAAGGCTTATAGTGAACTGAGCATAATGTCAAACTGATATTAAGTGCAACCCATAGTAATTAAACATCATTTAATTTCCCAGTTTATTTATATTTTATGAAGTTATTATAATATCTAGTTTTTATGTTAAATGGTTTATTTATAACTAGGCACATTTTCTGTCTTTACATTTTATTATTATTTTTTGTTTATTAGTTGTTCCTTTTAGATCGGTCCCCCCAGTACAGTGTTCCCATGTCTGCTGCTAATATTATATTTTTTGGGGGGATTAAATCAAAACATGTAAACTGGAGTTGTTTACAATGTGTTTACAGACTGAACTGTTGCTTATCTTGATTATGATTGGTGAGGAATTATTTAATAAAAACGTTTCAATTAATCCCACCTTGTAGCGTTAACATTATTATTAATTTACTGCTGTGTCTGCACGAGAAGGTCGCAGATTCAGGACATTTTGTGGGATTAATAAAAGATGGTGGTTGTGAGATCGGGAAGTTGAGAGAAGCAGATGATGTACAGAGTTACTCTCTTCATTATAGCTTCTCTGCAGTATTTACACACTTGTTCGGTTGACCGAGGTACGAGGAAAAGCAGTGTGAAAGTAACTGTCGAGTGGTGTAGATGTATTTTGGAGTTTTAGTTTTTATTCTGATTGTATTCTACAACTCCAAAGAGGTCACTCGCCGGTGCTCCGAAATATTTTTTCAGTCGCACAAAGAACTTTTCAGTCGCAAATGCAAGTGAAATGGTCGCACTGTAGAGCCCTGAAACATGTTCTGTATGAGCATTACTTTGTAAGTGCTTGAAGTATCCTTCTTACATTAAGGCAGTTCAGAATATGGTCATCAGAAAATTCATCTGCATGTTGCTAGTTTCTTAAAGGTACAGTCAGCTCTATTGCAAAGAGGACACTTTTTGTAATCTTTGGCTTTCATTGTTAACTGTTTACAGACCGTTTCACTGACAGTGCAAGTTTTTGTGTGTATTTCCGAACAGCCAGCTTCTGCTAACTTTGACCAAAGTCATTAACTATAACGCTGGTAAATCTGGAGCTCTAGCAGTTACACATACAAAACCATCAGAACTGTTTTACTCTGACACCAACTCCCATTCATACCCATGTTGGTGAAGCTTCCAGAATCTATGGTATCAAGCAGAGCTTGAGTGTTAGTTATGTAGTAGGTAAGTTTCCATCTGCTTATGAGCAATGAGCCATATAGTATACATGTAAGATTAGTTTCCAAACTTGGAAACTAATCTTACATATAGTGGTTCTGCTATATTCTGTAATCAGGGTCCATAGATAGCCTGTAACGCTACAGTCACAGCAGGGATCAATGCAAATAATCACAAGTAGATTGCAAATGTCAAGCTGGGCAGGGTTTTTGCTTTCTATAGTCTGGCATTTTATAAAAGGTTAAGATGATATAACTGAGACAATATGAAGACACCAACAGATTAAGAACTCTTAAAATACAGTGCTGTGGAAATGTTTTTTTTTCCTTCTGATTTTGTGTATCTCTCATATTATATTGTTTCAGCAGATAAAACAAAGGCAACCTGAGTAAAATAATACTGTATTTAAATTATTTATTAAAGCAAAAAAGTTATCCAAAACCAACTGGGCCTGTGAAATTTGTATTTGACCCCGTATTTACTAATTCTCCAAATCTATGAAACTACTTTCAGAATGGGGTTCAGCTGGACTAGACATAATCAGGGCTGATTACTGCAAACCCTGTTCAATCACATCAACACTTCAATAGAACTTTTTCAACAGCGTGAAGTTGGTTAAAAGGTCTTACCCAGTAACACACTATGCCAAAACTGAAAGAAATTCCAGAATTGATGAGGAGGAAGTTGATTGAAATACATCAGTCTAGGAAGGGTTACAAAGCAATTTCAAAGACTCTGGGACTCCAAAGAACCACAGTGAGAGCCATTTTCTCCCAATGGAAAAACTCTGCACAGTAGTGAACCTTCCCAGAAGTGACTGATCTTCCAAAATTCCTCAAAGAGCACAGCAACTACTCGTTCAGGAAGTCACAAAAGCGCCCAGGACAACATCAAAGGACCGACAGGCCTTTCTTGCATCAATAAAGGTCACTGTTCAAAATGGCATCAATGGAGGACTGGTGAGGTGAAAACCACTGCTAATCCGGAAGAACATTAAGGCTTGTCTGAATTTTGCAAAATACTCCTTGATGATCCTCAGTCCACAGAACATTCTCCCAAAAGGTTTGAAGAGTCAAAAGTGGAACTGTTTGGAAGACCGGGATCCCGTTACATCTGGTATAAATCAGAATTACACAAAAAGAACATCATACCTACAGTCAAGCATGGTGGTGGAAGTGTGGTGGTGTGGGGATGCTTTGCTGCTTCAGGGCCTGGGCAACTTGTAATAATTAAGGGAAACATGAATTCTGTTCTCTACCAGAAAATCCTAAAGGGGAATATGCGTTCTTCCATCCGTAACTTGAAATTCAAGCCTAGCTGAATTATGCCGCAAGACAATGATCCGAAGCATAGGAGTAAGTCCTAGTCCTAGAAGTAAGTAAAAGACTGATCTCCAGTTATCTGAAGCATTTGGTTGCAGTTATTGCTGCTAAAGGTGGCACAACCAGACTTTAATTTAAGAGGGCAATTAATTTTTCACATGGGTGATAGGTGTTGGATAACTTTTTGCTTCAATAAAAAATAGAAACTGTATTGTGTGTCTTCACAGGTTTGTTTTATGTTGTATGTAAAGTTTGAAGATCTAAAACTATTCAGTATGAGATGTACACACAAACAGGAGAAAAGTCATTTCCAGTAATCTATAAATGTTAGCTATTATATTTAAAATAATCAATATTATTGTTAAACAAAAAATGCCTGTGAGGGAGCCTTCAGTCAGTGTTCATAAGTAAAATTTGCTATAAAGGTTGTATTTTTTTTTCATGGTCTCATTTATCATATGTATACATAATTTATTATGTTTAAAGTGCAAATTAAATTAAAAATGTATCAGTTGCTTTTAGAAAATCAATGCTTTGGGGCCACTCAGTGGAGCTAGAATGGAATATTGAACTTTTAACTCTCTTTACTTCTGGAGGTAGCAAGACTTGACTTTTTATTGAGAAATGAGCAAATATGAGACAGATTTCACTTCAGGAAATCATGTAGATTGCAGGATTACATGCAGTAGAAAATGTCTAAATAAACATTAAAGGGTTTTCATATTTGCAGCTGGTAATAGTAAGAGAAGAAAAATATCATCTGGTTACTTCTGCTGGTCATTCACATCACTCTATCTGTATGCAGAACTTGCCCAACCAGTTTTCAGTATCCTGTTAGCTTTTGATCAGCATGTGATGGTTATGGTCTGTTAGTAGCAGAATACTAATGAGGCCACTAGGAACAACATAGCAGGACTTCATCAGTAAGAGCCATCCCAAACTAATGTGCTGCATCCCTTTTAGTAGGTTGTTTTTATACTAGCTGTAATCATGATGATAAATTTAAAAGATAATTTTGTAAGATCTTAAGTGGAGGGGAAAAAAGCTATTAAAGGGAATTTTAATTGTATAAACTCTCCAACATATTTACATGCATACAGCGAGGGGAAAGAAAAATTTGATCCCCTGCTGATTTTGTACGTTTGCCCACTGATAAAGAAATGATCAGTCTATCATTTTAATGGTAGATTTATTTGAACAGTGAGAAACAGAATAACAACAAAAACATCCAGAAAAACGCATGTCAAAAATGTTATAAATTGATTTGCATTTTAAGGAGGGAAATAAGTATTTGACCCCCTCTCAATCAGAAAGATTTCTGCCCCTCAGGTGTCTTTTATACAGGTAATGAGCTGAGATTAGGAGCACACTCTTAAAGGGAGCCATAGTCACCAAGAAAACAATTGGTAACACACTACGCCGTGAAGGACTGAAATCCTGCAGCGCCCGCAAGGTCCCCCTGCTCAAGAAAGCACATATACATGACCATCTGAAGTTTGTCAGTGCACATCTGAATGATTCAGAGGACAACTGGGTGAAAGTGTTGTGGTCAGATGAGACCAAAATGGAGCTCTTAGGCATCAACTCAACTCGCCGTGTTTGGAGGAAGAGGAATGCTGCCTATGACCTCAAGAACACCATCCCCACCGTCAAACATGGAGGTGGAAACATTATGCTTTGGGGGTGTTTTTCATCTAAGGGGACAGGAGAACTTCACCGCATCAAAGGGACGATGGACGGGGCCATGTACCGTCAAATCTTGGGTGAGAACCTCCTTCCCTCAGCCAGGGCATTGAAAATGGGTCGTGGATGGGTATTCCAGCATGACAATGACCCAAAACACACGGCCAAGGCAACAAAGGAGTGGCTCAAGAAGAAGCACATTAAGGTCCTGGAGTGGCCTAGCCAGTCTCCAGACCTTAATCCCATAGAAAATCTGTGGAGGGAGCTGAAGGTTGGGTTGCCAACGTCAGCCTCAAAACCTTAATGACTTGGAGAAGATCTACAAAGAGGAGTGGGACAAAATCCCTCCTGAGATGTGTGTACAAACCTGGTGGCCAACTACAAAAAACGCGTTAACCTCTGTGATCGCCAACAAGGGTTTTGCCACCAAGTACTAAGTCATGTTTTGCAGAGGGGTCAAATACTTATTTCCCTGATTACAATGCAAATCAATTTATAACATTTTTGACATGTGTTTTTCTGGATTTTTTTGTTGTTATTCTGTCTCTCACTGTTCAAATAAATCTATCATTAAAATTATAGACTGATCATTTCTTTATCAGTGGGAAAACGTACAAAATCAGCAGGGGATCAAATACTTTTTTCCCTCACTGTACATTGTGATTACTCCATACCCGTTTGTGTTTGAAATTCTGTTGATATTCAGGTAGATATTTTTGCCTGGGTCATTTTAGACTGGTACATTGTCCTGACTGTGGTGTTGCTCGCTTTTTCTTCTTCCAGTTGAAGGAATAAGTTCACTGCCGACGAAGATGGAGGCTGTTGTTCCTGCCCCACCTAAAGTCTCTGTCCCAATCCCCCCTCAGAGAAGCACCTCCAAAGCATCAAGCAGTTCCTCCAGGCCCATGCTGCAAGGCAATACCAACATTAGCACTCCAGGAAAGGCTTTAACCTCTGGTACTTACAGTTCCTTGCATTAATTGAACACATGATATGTTTATACATGCTACCCATTGCATATTTAAAGCTGTTATCAATATTTATTTATGTTTTTTTGTACTTTTACAAGACTCTCCAAACCTGGTGACAGACTTGGGTTTTGAGGATCATTTCAATCATGGTTTAAAAGTAGAGGAAAAGAAGAATAGACAAAATCGGATAGTTGCCCCAAGAGAAGCCCCTCCACCTCCTACACCTCCCCTTCCTCCTCGGAAAGGCAGTTACACCCCCCCTGTTGCCCCTGCTGCAGGCCTACCTCCTAAAGATAGACCTCCTCAAATACAAATGGCCACACCTGTCAGGCAAGAGTAAGTCTGAGCAAGCTTCTTTTGCTTTAAGGAAGTTTCTCTGTTCCTATGGAGTGGCTATAGTGTCTTATTTAATCCTACAGGTTTAATCACTATACAGACCGATCCAACTCTTGGTCTAACAGTCCAACTACGCACACCATTAGGCAGGCTATGTTAAGTAGCCAGACAGGCCAGAGAGAGGGCCTTCTCAAATACCGGTTGGGCAAGAAGGAGAAGGAGTATGTGGACATCCAGAACTTTAGGTAGAACATTTTTTTTTTTTCTGTCTTTTAAATAAATTAGTTCATTTGTACCATCTATTATTATAAGGCTGACGGATACCGACCCCCCATTTATTTTTTTTATTTTTTTAGGTTTTTTGCAGGCACTTGGAATGTGAATGGTCAGTCTCCTGATAGCAGCCTGGAACCCTGGCTGTGTTGTGACCCTGAACCTCCTGATGTGTATGCAGTGGGGTCAGTATCACTAATACTTGGCGTTAAACATCTGTATTTCTGGATCATAGTTCCACAAACTCTATTACTTTTATAGACCTCGATTCCATTGATTCATCAGTTCTTTTTCATGATTATTAATTAGCAGAACAGCTTTCAGTGTAACAGCGGAGGTGCTCCCTCATCAGTGTATGATTTGGTTGACCTTTTTAAAAAAATTGTTATTAAATGTGTTCAAAGAAAACCATTGTGGCTTAATAGGTTTCAAGAACTGGATTTGAGTACAGAAGCGTTATTGTACATGGATTCATCCAGACAGCATCTGTGGGTTGGTGCAGTGGAGCGGAGTCTTCATTCCAAAGCCAAATACAGACAGGTGAGTGACTGACCACATGACTGCTAGAAGAAGAGGGCAGGCTTTATAGCTTATACTAAAAGACATGTTTAGGCCCATAGACTAACTTTGAGGACTTTTTTTTAAATCCTCAGGTACGCCTTGTTCGATTAGTTGGCATGATGCTGGTGGTGTTTGTCAAGAAGGAGCACAAAAACCACATCAGTGAAATTGCTGCTGAGACTGTTGGAACTGGCTTAATGAACAAAATGGTGAGTCTAATGTTAGTACAGTAGTTCTAGGGTTTTTTGTTGTTTTTTTTTTTTTTTTTAGATGAGGTTGCTAGTGTCTGGTTTCAGTTCATGCACCTTATAAATAAACTACTGTAGCAAATGCTGACTGATTTGTGTACACCTGCAGGGAAATAAAGGAGGTGTGGCGGTGAGGTTTGTGTTTTACAACACCAGCTTTTGCATTGTAAACACCCACCTGGCAGCCCATGTTGAAGACTATGAGCGACGCAACCAGGACTATAAGGAGATCTGTGCCCGCATGAGCTTTCACCTCATGGAGCATCCACCTCTCAGTATAGTCAAACATGAGTACGTTTTTTATTTTATTAGTCTCACGCCCTCACAGAGCTGATCAAACATCAATAATAACACCATTAATGTTATCCCCTTCTTAAGCATAATTAAACATGAGATGGTAACTGTATCAAGACATTAGTCATATGACCGTTAATTCATGTCTCTATTACTTTATTCTAAATTGACATTTTTCTGAAATATTGTGTTCATTTGTTTGTCTTAGTGTGGTAATTTGGTTGGGAGATCTGAACTACAGACTGTGTTTAACTGAGGCAGCTGAGGTAAAGAGGCTCATTGTTAATAAAGAGTTGCAGAAGCTCCAGGAGTACGATCAGGTGCGTGCAGAGAGACACCGTGCCATGTGCCAAATCATTAGGTCAAAAAAAAAAAAAAAAAAAAAAGGAAGTCATTGTAGATATAGTAAGAATATGGCTTCTCAGTTCTCAAAACGTTTTTGGAAACACTAATTCACAGTCAGTCACTGGAATCCCTTGTTGTTGTTCCTGTTTCCTTTTTTGATCATATTTATGTGTCCTGTTAGATATGCCTGAAGTGAAGAGACGGTTCCTCTGCCATTTATAACACAGTTGTTTTATTTGTTTTCCGTCTTTATTCTCTTTTGGCAGCTGAACATCCAGAGGGAGACCAAACGTGCCTTCACTGACTTTATGGAAGGAGAAATCCGTTTTATCCCCACTTACAAATTTGATGCAAAATCAGACCAATGGGACTCGAGGTATTACTTTAGATCCAGGTTCATCACGGTATATCACAGTTAAAAAAAACAAACAAACAAAAAAACTGTGAAACCTATGAGGGCAGAGTTGTGAACAATTTTAAACTGGTCTGTTCTTTTTTTTTTTTTTCTTGTTTGTTTGTTGTGCTTCATCTTTTTTTGATTCAGTGGAAAATGTCGGGTTCCTGCGTGGTGCGACCGTATTTTATGGAGAGGTAGTAATGTCAAGCAGTTGTGCTACCGCAGCCATATGGAGCTGAAGACCAGTGACCACAAACCTGTCAGCGCTGTTTTTAGCATCGGGGTGAGCTTCAGACTTCCACCAATATTTATTTGACTTTTTTTTGGGGGGGATTAATTTTGATAACGTTCACAAATCTGTGGGTCTTTATTTTCTGTTTGTGTAACAGGTGAAGATGATAAATGAGCAGCGCTATAAGAAGGTGTTTGAGGAACTAGTTCGTGATATGGATAGGTTGGAGAATGACTTTCTGCCCTCTTTGTCACTGACTCAAAGAGAGGTGAGTAGGGCTTGGCAATATGGACCAAAAGTCATATCGCAATTATTTTTAGGCTGAATGGCGATATAAAAATATATATCTCGATCTTGTTCACATGGAGTAAATGCTCAGTTGTAAGCCATCTACATGTGAGGCGTCACAAGCACCTTTATTTGTAAAACATCAATCAAAATAAAGTGCAAATACAGGGTTCCTCGAACTGTTTGAGAATACACACAGCTGTGTAAATATCAAAATGTAAATGAAAAATGACAAATATATAAAACAATAGTCACCTCTCTGACCATACTCCTTCAGTTGTTAACACTATAACGGACTGATTTGGTAAAAGTAAACCTGCATTTTATTCTTTTGTGCTGAACAAGATACACAGCTTTTCAAATACCAAATGTAAATAAAAAATCTATAAAATATATTAAATAAAGAGATGCACATCTCTGAGAATACCTCTTCCATTATTTAACAAAAAGAATACAGAACAAAAGAGTGCAAAATCCAGGTTTTCCTTTCCTGTTTAACAAACTATATCTCAGTGCAAATAACAATGAATATGTAAATATAAAATATAAATTTGACTACGTGCTCTGAGAAAATAGTTATTTTTCTACTAATCTGAACACTTCAGCAAACAAATAAAACCTTTTCTTTGTGTGTAGCTCTCGTGTTCTCTCAAGATTTTGTGCAACAAATACCAGCCTATCAATAGGCTCAGGCTTGAGAGATGCCCTGTGGCAGGTTACAATGTTACCACTGCAACTGAAAACCCTCTCAGAAGGTGTGCTGGTGACTGGGACACCAAGATACCTCTTTGCCAGGGCTGGAAAGAGAACATCATATTCCCCTCCACCTCTCGAGAGGATCTGTATCACTCTACACTGACCAACTCGAAGTCTCTTAAGTTAATAGCCTACCTCTGTGTCAGGTTGGTGTTGGTGGAGGCTGTGCTCTTCTTAAAGAAGCTTGCGAGTGTCTCCTTAACTGGTGGTGACACAAATTCGACTCCTTCCTGGTCTGCAGGCATGGGCACAGTAGGAACAGGCTTAAAGCATCAACCAGCAGAGATTCTGACTCCAATACAGCTTTGTGCTTCAAAATGTCGATCTTGTAGGTTGAGACGTACATGGTTGCAGACATTGGATCCACAAGTGAGGCCAAGTCCAATAGGTCACTAGTGGCTGGGTCAGCATACTTATGTGTTGAGAGAATTCACAATGGTTTTCTTGATGGATTTAGTCAGCTTACTATCTCCCTCATCATGTGCCAGAAGATTTGTATTGAAAAGATGAAGCACTGACATATGGGAGAGTAACATAGTCCTCACCAGACAGAGCATCTGTGCTGTCCTGAAGAGGTTTGAGAGCCTAGGATCTAGGAACTCTATATCCTGCTAGTTTCCTGGATTTCTTGTCGGAGGATAAAACTTTGGCAAGGGCACCCTGCTGCTCCAGAACCCTCTCCGTCATTTTCTTTGTTCCCCATCTTGTAACGGACTCCGTGATGAGCTGGTCAGTGAGCTTCCAGCTGAATCTGAGCTTCAGCCAATTCTCTCCTTTTCTTCCAGATATAGGAGAAGCTGCTCACTATTTTCTTGCACAGGGAAATAGCCCAAGAGATGCGGTCATCATCCATGCCATGTCGTGTGGCACAACATTTAGAAAAATCTTTTGATGTGTGGTCTTGGTGGGGAAAGTAGCTTGTTTGGGGACACGCACTTTTCAACTCCCAATCTTCAATAAAATGTCCAGTCAAGCTCCTATATATGGTCAAGCAGATCATACGAGCCATATGTTGTCATTGCGTAGTGTCATTTCTGTGAGTCATATAGTTTTTGTCTGACATCACAGTACATTTTGGTAGCGCTTCTCTTGTAAAGTCATATCTTTGATCCATTTTTTTTTTCAGCAGTTTTTTAAAACCAGCTTGTTCAACCATTCCAACAGGGACCATATCTTTAGCAACATGGTGAGACATACCGGAGGTGGCAGCCTACCGTTTGATAGTTTTCTTTTCATAGGGCACGTCCTGAGTAAATGAAGCTTGTCAAGAGGTTGGTTTTGGGGCAGAAGGCTTTCCGGTCTGGCTTGTAGCACAACCTCCATGAAGTTTCATACAGTTGTAAATGGTGAAAGAGGTTTGTAGTGCTTCCGGCACGTGTTGCGACATGTTTACTGCACGGTCTACATATTTCCTTGCTCTGATGGTCAGCCAAAATTCTTTTGATGGGGATCTAGAACCAGGCTCTGACTAGGCCATTCCAAAACCTTGATCTTCATCTTCTGAAGCCAATGTTCTTGTTGACTTGTTTGTGCTTTCGGTCATTAGCGTGCTGGAAGGTCACATTTTTCTTCATCTTCAGCTATCCAGGCCTGCAGGTTTTGTGGCAACATAAATTAGTATTTGGAGCTATACATGATTCCCTCTTTCCCTCTATACATGCTATACATGATTCCCTCTTTTGATTAGAGCCCCAGTCGAAGCTGATGATAAGCAGCCCCATAGCATGATGCTGCCACTCCCATGTTTCACTGTGGATATTATGTTATTTGGGTGATAAGCTGACTTGTTTTATGTCCAAATTATGACATTACTCTTACAATTATCACCAAAAGGTTCTACCTTGGTTTTGCCAAATGGTTTGGGGTGATTTAGGTGGGATTTAGGGTGTTGGATGTTTGTTTGTTTTGTTTTTCCCATGGGAAAGGGCTTCTTGTTTCTATGGCAATAGTGAAAACTACAAAAGGCAATTGACATTTTTTCGTCTTAATACACATCATCTTGCAAAACCTCTGTTGTGTGGACGTGGTTTCCAAACTTTTGTTTTGTTTTCATAGTTTTCTATAGGTTTTTGTTTTCCTGAGTGTGTTGCTCAAAGCCTAGACGTACTAGTACGCGTCAAGTGCCAAACAACAAAACTTCATCTTTACAGGAATGGAGCCATTGTCTTTATTTCTCTTTTGTTTAGCACCGTGTTTATTGCCCATCATTCATTCATTCAGTTTACACACAGCCATTATATTATTCCTTTTTTTTGGAGCACAAAGCCCAATTTCTGTGTTTTCTCACTATGTACATAAATATATCCCATTAGTCTGTATTTCACAGTTGGATTACCATAACCATGCTTTACCACTGCAGGTGATCAGATAAAGTTGATTAGATTGAGAATATGGCTTTTGGAGTTTTCCACACATCGGGTAACAAAGGAGTGTTTATTAACGCTGCTCTGGTCATGAGGTTTCACTGGGCTTGTAATTCCACAAGATAAAACACAGGCTAAAGACTTCTTTCCCATTAGGGTTTATAGCGGACGTAACCAGACTTGGCCTTTATAAAGTCAAGAGAATTAAAGGAGCTTATTTAGTCTGTAGAGTATTTTAAACCGTGACCGATCTACATCTCTCAATACACATGTAATCATTTCCAGTGATCACATCAGGGCGTTTAGCGTCCAGTATTTGAACAGAGTTTCTCCTTTTAATAACCAGCACATTTAGAAATAATAAGTTTTTTATTTTTTTTGGTCTGTTTGTGCTGTTTTTCATTTCATGTACATTTATTTATTTATTTATTTATTTTAACACTGTTGTAGTCTGTCAAATGGTTGAGCCTGTAAAATTGCATCAATGACGGGGTTTTTCCTGGATCAAAAATGGTCTTTGGTGGTGTCCCACAGACATGGTCATACACACACACACACACACACACACACACACACACACACAAACAATAAAAAATAACCTACTAATGTGATCTGCGAGCCCAACACTGACAATAAATGCTAAACAGTTTATGATTTTTGCTTATTTTGTTTATTCTTGAAATAAAAAACAATCACTGTCAGGACGGTTAATAAACCAAAGTGCTTTCAACTGTTTTAAGCATTATGTTTAAATTCTTAAAATCTTTATTGCTGTCCTATGAATTGTTCATTTTGGTTGAAGTGTAATTATTTCATCAGAACCTGTGTGTGTGTGTGTGTGTGTGTGAGTGTATGAGTGATTTTAACTGCGTCTTTATTGTGGGTTTTTTTTTTTTTTTTTTTCTCCTCATTCTGGGCAGTTCCACTTTGAGAATGTGAAGTTTCGCCAGCTACAGAAGCAGAATTTTCTTATTACCAATGATGGCCAAGTGCCCTGTACATTTGCCTTCATCCCCAAACTCACAGACTCTCAGTATTGCAAACCCTGGTTGCGAGCGGATCCCAACGATGGTGTTCTCGACCCTAGTGAGTGTCAGTCATTTTAGACAGTTCTTACATTTATTGAAGAATTCGTCCAGAATGTAAATAAAGGAAAACTGAAAGAGCACATACAATGTAAACAGTCATAATAAGCTTGTGATGTGATGATGTACTCGAAGTATAAATAATTAGCTGCTCAAGTTGCTGATCGATTGATTTAAAAATGTTTTTTTGCAGACGAGACCATGGAGATATCCTTGGAGGTGTATGTGAGTAAAGACTCAGTAACTATGCTCAATTCAGGAGAGGATCAAATTGATGACATCTTGGTGTTGCACTTGGACCGGGGGAAAGATTATTTCATCACCGTGTCGGGGAACTACCTGCCCAGCTGTTTTGGAACATCTCTGGAGACGCTGTGTCGTATGAAGAAACCCATCCGTGAAATTCCCATCACCAAGCTCATCGACTTGGTGAGGGATAAAGCGCAGCTACAAGCTTGTACAAGTAGCGGTTTATTTAGAGATTAAATTATGTAGATGTACTATAAATTAATGACGCGACAGTTTAGCACATGCAAAGTGAAATCCTTTTCACTGGGAATTGTGCAGCTGCTACGGTTGTAATGCTGAATGTACTGAGCAAAATTTTGTAGCAGGATTGCGATCTTACTGAACTGAAATGAGGTCTACTTGGCATCTCCTCCTGTTTTTAATCAGGAATGCTGATTAGTTAAAACATTAGTGTCTTCTCCTAACTAGACCAGTGATCTAGAAGTTTATCATCTCGTGGATGCTCCGCTACTGTGCAGTTTGTAGGGTTGGCAGTTAGGGCTGGAGTATTTTTCTCACACTTTTATTTAAACGGGATTTATTGACCCAGAACATCTTATGAGACAGAAACATGAGCTCAGTCTTGAACATAATTTTATGTTTGCAGATCCCATAAAGACTTTTGCACCATGGCTGAAAAATGCAGCCTCTAGAATGTAACGTGATGTTTCAATGTGGGTATGTGTAGAGTATAAAATGCACACACACCCATTGCAGATCAGCGAAAGGGAGAGATCCTGAGACGAGACCAATAGGATGCAGTATTCATTTTCAGAATAGTGTTTCAAATGTTCGATTTGTCAATACTGTATCAAACCAATTTCACACGTAACAGATATTTATGTTTTTATGTCCTTTATCCAGCCTTGTCTTTTAAGAGGTGTTTTAATTAGGAAAATTGACTCTCTACAACTTTGGACCAAGGTTAACTTCAGGCATAAATCAGTAATATATTGTCCATGACTGTGACTTTACTTCCAGTCGTATGGCCTGTTAAGAAGTAAAATGACTTTTAATAAGTGTATACAATATTGGAAGTCTCATTTAAACCCATCTGTCTATATAGAGTATGAGCTCCAGACTGGAGTGAAGTTTGATTTCAAAGGTGGAATATAAAGGCGCTAGAATAATATTTTCACTAATCTTCTTCTCCAATGAATGTACAGGTGCGTCTCAAGTAGTTAGAGCATTGTGGGGAAAAGTTCATTCGTTTCTGTAATTTATTTCAAAATGGGGAACTTCTCATATATTCTAATTTCATTACACGTAGTGAAATATTTGAAGCCTTTTTTGTGTTTTAATCTTAATTATTATGCCTTCCAGCTCATGGAAATCAAAAATCAAGTATATCAAACTATTATAATCAAGAATGTATAATACAGAAACGTCGACCTTCTGAAAAGAATGTTCATTTCTACACTCAATACTTGGTTGGGGCGCAATGTGCATTGAGGGCATCAATGTGGCTTTGCATGGAGGCAATCAGCCTGTGGCGCTGCTGAGGTGTTCTGGAAGCCCAGATTGCTTTGATAATGACCTTCAGCTCGTCTGTATTGTTGGGTCTGATGACTCATAAATTCTCTATGGGGTTCAGGTCAGGCGAGTTGTCTGGCCAATCAATCACTGATGGAAGCATGAAGTTCTCTAAAATCTCCTGGTAGACGCTGCATTGACTCTCGACTTGAGAAAACCCAGTGGACCGACACCAGCAGATGACCTGGCACCCCAAACCATCACTGACTGTGGAAACTTCACACTGGACTTCAAGCAACATGGAACCTATATATATATATATATATATATATATAAATTTTTATTAAAACACACACACATACACACACAACACACCTATATATATATATAACCTAATGAAATGCACAATTTACTTTCATCTTCCCCATGATTGTGGTTGTGTGTTCTGAACCAGACTGTGAGATTAAAGGCTCAGGAAAACTTTGCAGGTATTTTGAGTTAATTAGCTGATTAGAGCTCTTCTCATGTCGACATTTTTCTATTATAAATTCTTTATTCTAATATTTTGAGATTCTGGATTTTTGGTTTCCATGAGCTGTAAGCCGTAATCATCATGATTAAAACAAAGCTTGAAATATTTAACTCTTTGTTCCAAATTTTGAATGAAATTACGGGGTGTGGGGGGGATTTTTACTTTTCCACGATTTAACACTTTTTTATTTTTTTAAGATGCACCAGTAAGTGCTTTACAGTGCCTCATAATGCACTACAATTGTTTTGAGATGCCATGTCCTGTACTAGTGAGGCCCAGTGCATTGTCACTTCTGTATGTAAATGTAGACTTCAGTCTTCAGAAGCCCAGGATTGTTCCTGTGTCTTGTATCCATATACTGTATCTATACCTCACCTGAGGAATGCGAAGCAGTACAGATCATTATAAAGCTTTTCCAAATTGTTACAGCATTTTTCTTTCTCCGCGTTCATCATCTGCATTTTCTCGTACCTGCAAATATGAATGATCATGAGTTATCTTTTCTTTCATTTCTGCTGATCTATTTCCTAGACTGGTGAGTGAAAATGCATCTCTTATTGCAATGCTTTCTTTTCACTGCTAATCTAATTTCCCTGTCCTCCTTGTTCTCAATCTCTCCTGTATGCATTGTCCATTCCTTTCCAAACAATAATTCTTGGACCGCTTCACTCTCAGGGAGAAGATAGCTACATGGAGAAGGTAAAGCTCTACAGATTGCTGTACTGTAAGGGCTACTGGGCTACTACTTTTGTCTGTCTTGCTAAATGGCATTTCATTGCAGAAATCGAGACCGTTTGTTTACAGTGCATGTACGTGGTGTGATTAGTCATTTGTGTGTATGCATCAGATAACGTTCTTTATGGTTTATGCTTGCTTTGCACTGTCGTCTTTAACACGTTCAACGATCAGCGGGCCTCCCACTTTAAGATCAGCTCTTGCTTCACAGCAGACTGAGTGTGGTGTTCCGCCAGTGATTAAGGCTGTTTCGAGTTTCACTAGGCTCTGCATGTCAGTTTCTAAACAACACTACTGCTTTATCTCAGAAGCTCACCAGGCACGGACATTACAATACTTTGTGTGGTGATTAAGGAATAATGCAACTGGTCTAATAAATTGCTAAGCTTGTGCACTTAGCAGGGTTTGAGGTTCTTCCAAGACCGTGTTTACTGTGGGGTTACCAAGGCGTTAGAGTTATCTTTGAGAATATCTTGTTAGGATGGAACACCATTGGTGTTTTCTCTGCCAGGCCCAGACAACAAAAAAGCTCTTACATGGTTGGATGAATCTTTGATTAATTTGCAACCCACCGGGAAGTGACCGCTCTGATGTACTTGCCCAGTCTCATGTTTGGTTTGCCCAGGAACTAGGTTAAAATGTTGTACCAAAAAAATGACACGCTAGTTAATCCCAGGATGTGGAACGACTCGATGTAGCCACCGTGCTTATACTGTCCTGATGAGGTCTTTCATATAGCATTCTGTGTTTGCACCAAGTCTTTGGTTAACATTTTGGTTCTGAGCTGTGGTGCTCTTGCACAGCACATAACAGATGTTTAAGTCTGGCTGCATGTCTTTTCAGTCTGTGATTTGTATAACCGTTTTTCCCCTGCACCATTCTGTATTTTGCTCAGTTTAGATAATCCCTCCAGGGTTTAGCTGTTTTGCGATCACAAAATCAAGCAAACTATATTCGCAGGAGCTTGCAATATTTCATGCGCTTTCAGCCAAAGCCCTCTTCAATTCATATGCAAAGAACATGATTAAAGCTACTGTAAAAGGTCTTATTTACCTACAAACTTCACTGCGTAAGATCATGCAAAACAATTTCATGCCAACTCGGGTAGTTTTCCACAAAAAACCCCCACAAAACACAGCAAAAGAAATTTTTGGTTTTAACAATCACCAAAAAACGCCATGAAATCCTCTATGGACTGTTTAGAGATCCCTAGTGATTTGTATGCTCCTGTCCTTCGTGCTCCTTCAACCATGATGCTCCACATTTTGTCAAAATAAACGTGGCCCAACATTGCACCCTGCTTTATGCTTGTCTTACTTAGGAATGCTTAAAATGAATCTTGGAGCACAAAGAAAAGGGAAATGAGTGAATGTATTCCTTTTTTTTTTAAACTGTCAGCACATCAAGTTGTCAATCAAGTTGCCTGCAATTTTGGTCTTACCAAATCCCACTCACTAGCTAACACTTATATTATTGCTACCAGCCAGGGTAGATGGGACGAACACGCACTTCCTCCAATAAATGTGAAAGAGCACTCTTCACACCTCTACCATATACATGAGGTCAGAGACACCTCGATTGACTAGTGTCGCTGTTATCAACAGGGGAGAGGGAGACCGAGAGAGAGGGAGGGTTCATTCCATGCAGAGAGCACTTCCAGATTACCTCCCGGCCACCAACGGCTGTGGCATTGTAAAGGTTCAAACTCATGATCTCCTGATGATCGGGCTTGTTTCTGTTGCACCACCAAGTTCCTTTCTAAACACTTTTTTTTTAATCTTCCCATTAACACCTGACTTTTAGAAACTGCCTTTCTGAGTAAAGATGTCCTTGTTGGTTTTAGTCATGGTGTTGAGACTTCTGTGGTTGGACAAAATAACTGCACAATTGTTCAGAGAAGAGTAAAAGGGAAAGTGTTTTAAGTTCTTTAAATTCCTTTTAGGATTGGATCTGGACAGGGATATGCCCTTTTAACACTGCCATTTTTACATTCTAAGGGATACATTTACAGTGACTAAAGGAATGTGATGCGTCTAGTACAAAACAGCCCTCCTTCAGTCTTGCAGTCCCCTGTAATTAATGTGTGACCTGCTTAACCTCACTCTAACCTCCTAATGTGTGAAACATCCCTGCTTGTATTGGTGAATCTTGTCTAAAGAAAATTCTGTAAATTATTAGCAGCACACAGTAAATCAGGTAAAAGCATCACTGGTTTGCTTCGTTTTAACCAGTTAACATTTATCTACTTCTCAGGAGAAATCCAAGATGAACTTCCTGTTGGACAATAGCGACACAGAGGACAAACCATTAAAGATCCCCAAGGAGATCTGGCTGCTCGTCAACCATCTTTTCACCAAGGCCTGTCACCAGGTAAACCACAGCTTGAATATTAAATCAACTCTATAGTTTTTATACAAGATGCCAAAATGTACTGATTTACATGTAGATCATCTAGAAAACTTTTTTTAATCCCTTAAAAATGACCTTCGTAATGCTTCATTTTAATGCTAATCTAGTTTCTTCGTGTTTGCAGTCACTGCTTTGTGCTGAGTGTTTCTCAGAATTTACCCTCGTACAGAGTATAGTGAGGAGCCTAACCCATCACACCTGCTGCACACAGTGGGCCTCATTTATCAAGCTTATATAAAGGGTTTATTCGTTAATTGTTTGTACAGGCAGTTGCGCAATCATTTTGTTATTCATGCAAACGTTTTTTTTTTTCCCAAAAAATGACAGGATTTTCATCATACTTGTGCTCCTGAGTGTGTGGAAATTTATGCATAAGAAAAATAACTAATGTAAACCTCAACTTGCTCATGGGTTATTTTTCAAGGTGGCCCGACAGAAAAGCTTCTTTACTTTGTTTGCTCCATCACCAAGAGATCGAATCCCAATGATGCCACAGACATCCGTGGCCAGAGAGGGCAAAACTGTCCGTGCTGTCAGGGAGGGAGGGATTTTCTCTCTCTCTCTCTCTCTCTCTCTCTCTCTCTCTCAATCCTCTGCGTGTGTTACGCCCCTGTCGCTACATGAGCAGGAGTTTGAAAAGCTGCATAGTTGGGTTTTTTTTTTCTTTTTCTAAAAACTGTTTACTAGGACAAGGACAATAAATACCATGGAGAACATTTAGTAAAACCCAATCATTTTGTATTATTGACATTAATTAAGGAGTATGATAAATGAAGAAAGCCTGCCAACACAAACCCCTAATTTACCCGAGATAAATTCAATAAAATTTGGACAAAAGAAATGCTGCTGCATAAACGGGCCAGTCTGTCTGTGCGTAGCTGTACGATTGTTTGTTTATTTATTTATTTATTTATTTATTGAAGATGAAAGCTGGATTATAAATCGTTCCGTTTGTAACGGCATCTTTTAGTGCTGTGCAACACGCCAGCATGTCGGCTGACTCGCTTAAAAATAGTTTTCCTGTTATGCCGTTAAATAAAATCTATATTTTTATCAGCATCGACCGGAGTCTAAATCACTTTCCCCTTTTTTTGACTTTTATGTGTTTTGTGGGTGTGACCAAATTCAAATCGGCTGTGCCTTGCAAGCTCCTTTTCATTTATGGATAATTGTCCTTTGGTCAACCTATACAGACGAGTAGTGTTTCCAGAACTTTTTATTTTTGTTTGGCTTACACAAACATTACACACAACTGGACTGAAATATTGATGAATGGGGCACATTCAGTCTATTTCTGTAGGAACATGGATCAGGGCTGATGAGCACTGCTCTACTTTAAAAGCGGGAAACAGATTACAACTTTTCTGAATGTTCTACAAGTCCTTTTGGAATCAAAGACATGAACATTAACAGTGCAGCTGCAACACAAATAAAAATACATTTCCATCTTCCCCCAGAGCCTTTTTAAATACTAATTAATTGGGACCTGTTTTAAGTAAACTTTATGATTTATTTTTCTAGGAGGACCTTTTCCAGACCCCTGGCCTGCAAGACGAGTTGCAGAGTATCATTGACTGTTTGGATACCAGTATTCCAGACTCCATTCGTATCCTTTTCCCCAAAATGACCATGTGCCGTACGCTATTTCTTGTATGAAAATGTATGGGGAAATGTTTTCCAAATGTTTCACTGCACTTTTTTAAGCTTGATGAATAGACAATCACATTTTTGTCCTGTAGAAATATCATACTCCCTTAATAAATAACACCATCTAGTTTGAAAGTCATTGTTTGAAATGGCACTTCTACAGATATTCCCAGTCCCCTGACTTGAACCCCATAGAAAACCTGTGGGGTGAACTGAAGAGGAGTGTCCACCAGCTTTGTTCTATTGTCTGTCGGATATAAAACCATTGAAAACAAAACTGGTTTATCAAAAAAAAAAAAATCTTTGTAAAATAGAAGTGTGCAACAACTATTGGCACCTTTTTTCCTCCATTCAGAATCTCTCCAGATCAATCAAATTTTAAGGTCCACGCTGGTGAACTCTCCTCTACAGTTCACCCCACAGGTTTTCTGTGTGTTTCAAGTCAGAGGACTGGGATGGACATGGCAGGACCTTGGTTTTGTTGACCGTAAACCATTTTTGTGTTGACTTTGATGTATGTTATGGATCATTGACCTCCTGGACGATCCAACCACGGCCCATTTTAAGCTTTCTGGCAGAGGCAGTCAGGTTTTCATTTCATTTTGTTATTTGATAGACTCCATGATGCCATTGTATCCTAACAAAATGTCCAGGACCTCTGGCAGAAAAACAGACCCAAATCATTAGAGTAACCACCATATTTAACCATGGGCATGAGGTACTTTTCCGTATGGCTACTTGTGCGCCAAACCCACGTCTGGTCCCATTTGAAGTTCCAGTAGTGTTTGGCAAACTGAAGACGCTTGAGTTTGTTTTTGGATGAGAGTAGAGGCTTTTTTTTTTTTTCACCAACTAACTTGTGGTGATGTAGGTGACTTCGGATTGTAGTTTTAGAGACTTTTTGGCCACTCGGACCATCCACTTCACAGTACATTGAGACAGTGTAGACACATGTCCTGTTCCAGGTTGATTCATAACATTTCCAGTTAACTGGAACTTCTTAATTATTGCCCTGATGGTGGAAATGAGCATTTTCAATGCGTGTGCTATTTTCTTAACCACTTCCCATTTTTTGAATCTCAACAACCTATGGCTGCACATCACAGCTATATTCATTGGTCTTACCCATTGTTATGAATGACTAAGGGAATTTGTGTGTTTGTAATTATATATATATATATATATATATAATTACACACACACACCCCTGTGAAACAGGAGGTCATGGTTGAACAATTTCCTGTTCCTTGTCACCCAGGTGTACTAAAAAAATTTAAATATCAGTGGGAATATGCTTCAATTATATTTTTCTCATATGAATTCATAGGAGTGCGAATATTTTTGGCACACCTATATTTAAGAGATTTTTTTTGATAAACATGTGGTGTTTGCTCTCATGGATATCAAACAATTGCAGAGTATTTTTGTGAATCTTTTGAGCAAAAGGTTAAACTATAAATAAAATTTTTCATAGCCTCCTTTGCTCATATACATCTGAACGTGTTTCAGATAAAACATGTAACGTCTGGTTCTTTAATGAATACAAATCTATTGTTAGCAAATTTCTGTGTTCGACGAGGAATAAAATACTTTATGCTGTTATAGGAAAATACTTTAGGGTGGTAACAGTAACTCTGCTTTGTGTTGGTATGCAACAATCTTTTCTTATAACCGCATGCCCCCATGTGTTTTATTTGTTATAAATTGTTTATTTTTGTACTGGGTAATAGGTGGATGTAAAGTGTCAGCTCTGACGCTTTTACATACCTGCACCAGAGAGGACTGGTATTTTTCGGTGTGCATGTAACCAATGGTGCTTTAACCAGACACAGCAGATAGGAGCTGGGTTTGCATCGTGTTAAATTTTTTTTGCAGAGCTGCTCGAGCTGAATTAAAGCACCAGTACACTGTTGAAGTTTAACCCTCTTACCCATGGGAAAAACCGTCTTGCCGTCTTTGATCTATTCCTGTAAGGACAATACACCGGTGCGTTTGCAAATCCGTAGTGTGTATAGCGTTTTTACAGTGTAACGTTGTCCCGTAAGTCTGGTGTACCGATTATGCTATGATTCCCTATTTCATTATTTTTGCCTGAAGGTGATGACGACGGTGATTATGTATTACACCCCAGAGTGATGATGTTGTATTGGGGAAATGAAAGGGCAATCGTGTTCCTAAGTACCTACAGTACAGTATCTAAGTGGAGACGTACACGTTACACAGGCGAGGGAGGTTCTAGATAGTGACCGCAGTGAAAGTTCAGGGATGTTCAAACGCGATAGTGACCCAAATTCTCCTGATTCAGACCCTGATCCATCTTCATTTCAGCATCAACCAGTGCGACTGACACGCAGGGGTTTGAGTCATAACCTGACGTCTCTGTGACTCGTGAACACACTGCTGCTCTGATTATCACCAGAAGACTTTTGGTGCTAAATGCATTTATTTTTTTTACTTGTTTATTCAGGCACTGACGTGCTGTATGGTACTTCTAAATGGTAGAAGGTTTTATGGCATTTTTGTATTTCTAGTTAAGAATCGTGTCTAAGTTTAGTAAAAACACTGAACTGCTTCATTTTCAAAGTAAGATTACACAAAACATTATTATAGTTGTTTCAGGCCAAAATTTCATTAAAGGTTGATTTTGCCAGGAAGGTTATGTGTTTTCTGAGTTTGTACTTGGGGAGTTATTTGGTCAAAAAGATATATTTCTGGAAAGTGAGAATTGTATTTCGTGAGGTGTGGACTCGTCGTCGTTCTAAGGGTCAGCTGATGGTTAACCTGCTTTTTGGTAGCTACAGCCAGTGCAAAGCATGCAATTACACATCCATCTGATGTACAAAGTTGTTGTGTATTTGGTTTCCAGTATATTTCAAGTATTAGAAATAGTCAGATGATGCTTGCGGTTATAAAATTGCCCAGGGTGTAAAAGTGCTCTGCTTAAACTGTTCTCTCCCACAGGATTTAGTCTGCACTCTAACCTGGCTGCTTTTCTGGTATTTTTCTTTCTTTTATTTTTTTGTCCGAGGTCCCTGAAGCTCTTTTAGTCCTTTTTATAGTGACTCAAACTACTTCGAGGAGACACAGTACACCCTCTGTTTTGCTCTCTTTCCTTGTCTTTACTGCTTTATTTTCTCCTGCCGTCTGTCACTGTGCACTGCCACAGTGGCGCTCTCAGTCCAATTTGTCCTGCATTCTTCAGTTTTGTTAAATGTCACCATGGTTTTCCACAAATTGCCAGTCGTTTGTGTGTGTGTTCAGTTTGTATTTGCACCCTAACTGTGTGTCTCAGCTGGCAGCAACCATTCAGTAGCCGAAGCACTGCTGATCTTCTTGGAGGCTCTGCCTGAGCCCGTGGTGTGTTATGAACTCTATCAACGCTGTCTCGAATGCTCACATGACACTCGTCTCTGTAAACAGGTACACAGACACTCCTAGAGGAAGAGCTTTGAAATGCATATTTGAAATGAACCTAATTGACTGTAGTCCACGATGGTGAAAACTATACTCATTTATTTATTATAAGCCACTTATGACCAATCATTGTTCAGATTTTAAACAGCTGAATTTGCAGCAAATTGGCAGTCATTAATGATATTGCGCTATACGCATGACGGCCTTTTCATTTCATTTTTAAACACTAATTGGCTATTCTCCCTGTTTTTTGGCGGTGTTTGTTTTTCAGTTAATATCACAGCTCCCCAGAGCACACCGCAACGTGTTCCGTTACCTAATGGCCTTCCTGAAGGAGCTGCTGAAGCATGCGATCGACAACAACCTCACTGCCAACCTCATCGGTCCGTCAGTAATTCGCCCGTCTGTGTATCCACACCAACTATTCAAAAATGTTTTTCATCCTCATTTCTGTTTTTCACTCTTCATTTCTTCTTCCAGCTACCCTCTTTGCAAGCCTTCTCATCAGGCCTCCACCAAAACTTTCAAGCAGACAGACCTCAAACGATAGGCAGAGGGCCAATGATTTCATCTTAGGCTTCCTAATGGGCAGTGATGAAGACTGAGGAGCTCCTCAGAGATCATGGGTCATAAACGCTCATCCAGGTGCAGGTGGTGCCCCAGTGAGAGTTTAAGTGCGTGCGTGTGTGTGCTCCTGTATGCGAATTATCAGATGTTGGGCCGTCCCTGCACTATCATACCTATTTGGACAAATGGCAGCATCTTTTTTGCACAAACGCTGCGATTGGCTTTAGTATTTTTTGTGTGTGTGTGTTTCGAGCATTCTCCATTGTTAAATGAAGCAGTTTCAGGTCGAACAGGTGTCGCTCTGAGAGTTCCGTATTATTTGGCTTCGGGGCCTTTATGAGGATTTGTATATGAACCTCCTTTTTTTTTTTTTTTTTTTTTTTTTTTTATATATATAGATGTTTCAATTTTATGCCAAAACCAAAAACTGTTGTGTGTGTGTGTGTGTGTGTTACATGCATCAGAAGAGAGCCTGTACACTAACATACAAATAGTAAGGAAACTTTTGACGGATTTCAGCAGTGTTGAGGCACCTGTTCATTTTTTGCTCCTATCCATCTATCAGTGGACTGCGTGAGATTACCATGTAACTAGTGAGAGACTAGTTCCTCTCAGCTATTAGTGGGTGGGGTTATATTATTCTTGAAAGGTGACTCTGGCACTCGTATGCCTTTTGAAGCAAGGCTTTCTGTGGCCGTGAACCTGAGTCACAGTGGTGTTTATCCGTTGTAGTGTAAACATTTATTTATATATATTATGTTCTTTTGCTATATCTGTCGTTTTCTCTGTGGATTTCTGAAAGCTCAGTCAGATTCCCTCTTCATTCATATACATGGGGATTTAGTTTCAGACCCATCTGTCTCGGTTCATCATGTTTAACGGTCCGTGCCGCTTTAATGCTGTGTATCAGCGTTTTTTTTTTTGGACAGTGCTGCTAAAGTGCTATTAAACATTGACGGTGAGCCTGGATCTTCACACTGCGGTTCAGCAGAACACTACACTCCAGAGTGCTGTGGTGTTTGACAAATGTCCTGCATGTTTCTGATGGTATATTCGAAATCCAGCTATGAGCTTTCTGGTTCTTAAAGTCATGTCTACTTGATGTCTTACCTGATGTAATTATGTGCTCTTGTTAATTAATGGGTGTTTTTCTGTGTTGTCTTCACTTTTAACACTGGTGCAAAATGTCTCTGCTTTTCTTCTGTTGATCCGGTGTGTGCAGTAACCTAAACCATGCATAACAATCATTAGGGGGAAGTTTCCTTTTTTTTTTTCTTTTGTGCCCTAAATAGAAACGTGCACACCCGAATAGCTTTTACGGGCATGATCATTTACATATACTGTAGATATAGTTCACGAATCCATATAAGCTACTTCTATCTTTATCAAGGCCTTTTTCTGTATTATATATCAGTCCATACTAAAAACCTGCGTTTAGGTTCGTCATGAAATATTGTTTACAAATATAGCTCCTAATCCTGCATACTGTTGCATACTGTTAATGTCCTAACCAGAGGTTTAATGAAGCAGTGCATAATTATGTTTTAAAGGTGAAGAGGAAATTAGAAGAACTACTTTGACTTGACTTATATACACACACTTTGTGTAGTTGGGCTAGTCGTTGGGTCTGTCCTGTGCTGTCACGTTTACAGATTACAGGTCAGAATTTAGGTAACTTTGCAAAGTCAGAGTATTCTGCCCTTTTCACGTAAGTAGAAACCAACTTGAATAGTTAAACCTGTTCTCCCACAAGTGAACATGCAAGACACTTGTGGTATGCCAGCTATGTTAAGAACAGGAAACTCTGCATTGAAAATACTTCACCGATCTTATCAAACTTATATTATTAGAGGTGAAACTTCACCCTACTGTTTCCATGGCTCCAATTTCCCTGAAGTCTTAAATGAACTTGCTATAAAAGTCAATTATCAGCTACTGCTGCCTTCAAAGGCTCTTATCATTTCACTGTAAAAAAAAAATAATAAGCATTGAGCTACTTCAGACACAGACGTGCTGATCTCTGATATCTGACCAATTATCCATGTCTGGCATTTTTATAAAAATGTGTCTGTGGATAGATTTAGTCACCCATAACACTAGGACTCTTCCCTTGTAACTTCCTCTAAAAACAGCAATCATACATAGATTCCTGAAAAGGGCTCAGCACTCAGCTTCTGCTTTCCTCAAAAAATCCCTCAGATTTGCCAGTGCGTTGACGTCTCGGGAGAGAGACACTCTAGCGCTCGGTGATCTGAGATTTTAGATGAAAAGGTCATTATATGGAAGGCTGCTTGCTTCTATGACGTCTCCATTCGTCTTCAGCAAGCTCCCTGGGAAAATATAATTGGAGGTGTACTGCCTTGTATTGTCCTTTGTCTCGGATTCTATTTCTGTTTTCATGCGTTGGGTTCTGCACTGGTTTCTTGTAATTTTGGTACAATATGCAACTGAACACTTGCACATCCTTCAGTTTTCTCCTCTTTTTTTTTTTGGTACTTTTAACTTATTTAATGGAAATAAAATACTGAAACTTAACGTTGTGGTCATTTGAGTTCATGCCCATTGTTATCTGTTTGCTAGCAACTTAAACGAAAACTGTAATCCCCGTTCTTCAGCGAAGTATAGCGTTAGGTTATAAATATGAGCTTCAGTCCGATGCTCTCCTCTGCTTTTGTTTTGTTTGATCATTAATGTATATAAACGTACCTTATGTATCATGTGTAGCTTCATATTGTATGTGTATCAGGTACGATGTCTAGAAGAAGAGTGAGTCTTTGGAGGCTCAGATTATTGTGATGGAAGAGAAATTAGCAGTCAAACCAATCCCCTCTAGATCCAACAGTCTCGAATGCCCTTCAGACTTCAGCCTGGAGGCCGTGGTTGAGAGACCATGCAGAGAGAAGGTGTTTAAACTTACCAGCACAAGACATACCAAATATTTGTACTTTATACATTGGATCAGTGGATATTCATGGTTTATGTACACGGAGCATGGGCCAGTAATGCAGCACACATACTATTGCCTTTATAGACAACTAAAATATTGTCACTTCCTGTGTATTTACCTTCAGCTGTAGGCTACTTCAGGGGCATTTTAGGAAGCGTTCACATGGTCATGGAACTAGGATATGTATATTTGTCCTTCACTGAAGTAGTAATTGCAGCCAGGCAGCATCATTTATTGAAACACGTCAAGCTAATTCATTTCAAAACTATGCCTTATATGGTACGCTCTTGTCTATTACAGATGTCCATGGAGTTCAACGTTATTGCCATGGCCAGATTGTTTCTCCTGTGTGAAACATTTCACTTCTGATACCATTTCTATAGTTAGTTTGTGAGAGAACCCTCGTGTGTGTGTGACATTCTCAACCAAGCAGTGTATAAAGTCTCCAGGCTGAAGCAGTAGCCACCAATTTGCCCAGCTGTTGTGTAGCTTCGGTGCAGCCATGGCCATGCTGAGAGTGTCCTCGTATCGCAAACTGTTTGAGGAGCAGCACCAGAGAGCTGCTACATGGCTCAGCCAGTGCTGCGGAACCCAGATCCTCCCCTCTTCTGCCAGGTCAGACTGATCTGCCGGTTCTTTGGCATTATGGCATTTACTTTCAAGAGGAAAAGAGAGGTGTCTTCAGGGTTATATAAGTGTTCTTCATATTATATAAAGCAGGTTTTTTTTGTTTTTTTTTTTTTTTTTTAATTGCTACAGTGGTGGGAATCACAACCCACCCTTACCAAAATTGTTATATTTATTGTTGAGTTCTTGTAGTTATTTACTGGTCATTCAAATGGAAAAGGTTTAATCCAGACCTCCTGTGACTGTAATAAATACCTTTTTAAAAATATAATTGTTCGTGAAATTAATTTATTCAGAGGGGGTCCCTGGACACAAGAACCTGCTTAAGAACACTTTGAAAAATGTTGAGTCACTTAGTCAATGGGAAATGAGGAGGGTTTTAGTGATTTAATCAATTTATTTGCATTATTGCTTTAGAACTCTCTCGGTGGGTCTATTTCCATTATTTTGCACGGTGCTAAGAATAGTGAAACTTCAGTGTTTTTAGCAGTCCAGTTTCACTTCATCCACTCACTAGAATCGAGATGAATGTTCAGTGCCATGTACGGTATTTTTGGAGTCCTGAAACGATGACCTCACCCATTTGACTGATAAGCATACTTTCAGATTAGTCATGTCAGATGACTCTCGTTATAGCCATTTCCTTGCATGCACACTTTTGTTTGCCTGTGGTTTTAAGTCAAACGTCATGAGAAAGACGAAAGTCTGTTTGCTAGGGGTGGAGTTTCCTCTCCTGAGCCGGACTTCGCTGCAGCTCGAGCTTTAAACAGGGAGGGTCTGATGCGTTTCTCCCAGGAGCGCTCCATAATCGCCACCCTCAATGATCGCCTGGCGGATCTTATCGACACGGTGAGACTGGGAGAGGCGGCACTTTGCGACCGAGTGCAGAATAACTGGGCACATGTTAAATGCTTTACACATAGCACAACCTCCTTAGTCTTCTATTTGACACAAAAAGCTTATTATGCATTTGTGAAGGTAATATCTTCTTTCTAGTCGACCCAATTAACTTATTCCCATACCATTACTTTGGTACTACTGATAACTATGATTGATTTATCGAAGAAACTGATTAACCCGGGTCTCTGTCCATATTTTTCATATCCCTGTGGCAGATCGTTTAACAAGTGTAGTGTTTCGAAGACTCTGCTACAACATGTGTAGCGTCATATTGTCTGTGTATCAGGTACGATGTCTGGAAGAAGAGAATAAATCTTTGGAGGCTCAGATTATTGAGATGGAAGAGAAAAAGGCAGCCAAACCAAGCCCCTCAAGCTCCGTCAGTCTCGACTGCCCTTCAGGTTTCAGCCTGGAAGCCATAATTGAAAGACTGCGCAGAGAGAAGGTGTTTAATCATACCAGCACTGGACTTACCAAATATTTGTCATTCACACATCAGATTAGTGGACATTTACAGTTTATGTACAGTAATACAACACACATATAATATTGCCTTTATAAATAATTCAAATATTGTCACTACCTTTGCATCACATTCAGCTACTTTAATAGCATTTTGGGAATCATTCACATAGTCAGAAATCTAGCATGTTGTATATTTGTCCTTCACTGATGTAATAAATGGGATTAGGCAACATCATTTAAAGAAACACGCTGCGCTAATTAAGATCAAAGCTAGGCCTTATTTGGTGTGCTCTTCTCTATTTTCCCCAGGACGAGATTTTGTGTCACAAAGAGGAGCTGACAAGAGACCTGCGTCGTATAAAAATAAAGTATGATGAGGCCGTGGAGCAACGGACTCACCTCCAACTGGAGCGCAGGGATGTTGCCGTGGTAATGCCATAAAGGTCTATGGAGCTAAACAGGGCCCTTGCCATTATCTTTTCTTCATTTCTTCTCCTTTTAAACAAAACTGTAACTGCACTAGCTTTTGCTTTGTCACAGGTTCAGCACACAAATACTACCTTCCTGCGGGGAGAACAAAAAAATAGAGCATGAACCAAGAAATGAACACATCACAAATATTTCATCATCAAGATATTTCATGTGTGTCAGGGTGATTTCTTCACATTTTGTACCATTTTTCCTTTTTTTTTTATTTAATTTTTGAATGAAGTGAATTCGTGTAGGGTGAATGAATCTCTTCCAGAACCATGTCACTGTTTTATTATGCATTTATAGTGACTAACCCAAATGTACAGTTCAGACCAGTCATGCAAAATATAATCTAATGTAGAAATCTAAACAAATGTAGTATCTAATCATCTGTAGATCAGTTATTGGATGTCAGTCCAGTTTGTGGGAACAGCTTAAACAGGCCGTGTGTGATGCTGTGTTATAATTTCCAGTAGATGGCAGCCTCTACGTCCAGATCAGTGTGTGATGACATCGCCCTGCCTCTGTGAAGAGAATAACTCTGTGTGAGGGAGAGAAAGAGAGAGGCCCAAAACGGCACGAATCTGTTCTAGAGAGCGTTGATTAGCAGTCCCATGCTGGCTCTGGGCTAGCGGCCATGCCGAAACACGAGCCGCTGTGTTCATCGAACATCTCATCACTCCACACATGTCTCTTCTAATAAAAGAACAGATGTGGCAAAGCTGCTACAACCGTTTATAATTCATTCAGGCAGGCTCTCATCTCTCGGTGCCAGATGCTGTATGGTGTGCTTGGCTGGACTGAAATCTGAATGGAGAATGGCTGATGAAAAAAGATGCTATAAAACACCGAAATAGACTGTGAGAGACATGGTGGAGTCAAGGGGAAATGGGTCAAAATAGAGATGGCAGACTTTTGTGAAAATAGTTAAATCACTCTAAATGTTTGGTTGCTGCATACAGACGTGAGAAGCACAATATATCATGTTTAAAATGAGTTTTTATGGCCGTTATACTACAAGTCCTTATAGGCTGTCTATGTAATAGACATTATTTCAAAATAAAAAGAAGTGCCAGTTTTATATGAGCTATCTCCCATTAGGTGGCGTTAGCATTTACCTAAAATAACAGATTAAATACGACCACAGACAAGACGGGGTCATCATCTGGAATTCAGCCTCTGACAGCTTAGGACTGGAGGAATAGTGTGTGCTCTGCCATCAGAATCCAAGCTTCCCGTGGTCCATCACCACTCGGGCACATTCATATGCAAATGCATTCATTCAGCGTAATTGACTTCTTCGCCAATTAATCAGGCACCCTGAGAAGCCCGGATGAGCTAAGTGAAATGGCACTGTCTCGCAAGGACCATGCCCTTGCCATACATTGCTGTGTGTACAAGTGGTTGGAGAGGAAGTAACTCAACTTGAGCTTCACTCCCACTGCAACAAATGGTATGCCGAAACCACATGCTGCCACATTCAATAGTATATTAAAATCGTTTCCTACGTAGTGTACACAGAGACTACATTAGAAACAGCTCACTATGTGGTAGGCGCACTATCAGTTTAAATAGGAGGGCAAAATAGTATGCTACTAGGTGTAGATTGAGGCTAAATCATAATGTATGCACTTTTTTTTTTTTACATATTGTAACAATACAGTTTTTACAATGGCTGTGAAGAGCGTAGTTTGGTGATCTGTGCTGCCCCCTGCAGGAAGTGGATACAGTGACTGCTGACTGCTTGGCACTCAGAGAACAAGCGACAATCTTTGAGGAGCAGCTAGCTGCCATGGAGCAACAGCATGAGCTGGTAAGACAATACTGAGCACAACTATATCCTGAGAGTTTCCATGCTGTGGGTGGTTCTTTATACACAGTTCTCTAATGAAATTGTCAGTGAAGTAGTGTTGCTTTTATTGGTGGCCCATCTGTGTCAAACTAATTTTAGGTAACATGCCACATTACACTTGGTCCACTGTCAAGTGGGCCAGATCAAGAAAATCAGTTCACTGGACCAATAACACATCAAGAACTCTTTTTTTTTTAATGTGTTCGTTTTCAACATACACTCACTGGTCACTTTACCTGTACACCAGTTCATTTATGCAGTTATCCAATCAGCCAATCACGTGGCAGCAGGACAATACATAACATCATGCAGGTACGGGTGAAGAGCTTCAGGTAATTTCACATCAAACATCAGAATGGGGAAGATATGTGATCTCTGTGCATTTAACTGTGTTTGGGTCAAATGGACTGGTTTGAGTATTTCAGAAACTGCTGATCTCCTGGGGATTAAACACCTAATGGTCTCTGGAGTTTACACAGAATGGTGTGGAAAACAAAAAAAAACATCCTGTGTGCAGAGGGTCATCCTGTGTGCAGGCTGAAACGCCTTGTTGATGGGCGAGATCAGAGGAGAATGACCGGACTGGTCTGAGCTGACAGGAAGTCTATAGTAACTCAAATAAGCACTGTTCTGTGGTGTACGGTGTTTCTGCACTGTAGTGAGCAAGAAAGCATCTCAGAACACACAACACACCAAACCTTGAGGTGGATGACCTACACCAGCAGAACACCACATCAGATTCCACTGCTGTCAACCAAGAACAAGAATCTCAGGCTATTACGGACACAGACTCGCCCAAACTGGACAATTGAAGACCGAATAAATACCAGGTGATTCTTCTACTAATCTTCAACTGTCCAGTTTGGCTGAGCCGGTGCCCATGAACCCTGAGGTGGATGGGCTACAACACCTGAATCTGCAGGATTTTGTGCATTGTGCTGCTGTCACATGATTGGATGATTAGATAACTGCATGAATGTACAGGTGTTCCTAATAAAGTGGACAGTGAGTGTATATCTTAAAGGTACATTCAGAAAATGCACAAATAGATTGCACATACAGGACAGATGAACAGAGTTCTCATCATTACCAAGAAGACTTTTCAAACTATGGTTTTACCATAGTCATGCATAAGTATTCACCCCCTTCCTTTTTTTTTTTGTTGTTGTTTTTTTTCACATTTCTACAGTGTTGGAACCTGGGAATTAATTTGGATTATATGTCAAAAATGGTCTCGGTAACAAACCTCAAAATATTACAAGTTAAATTTGTGATTCTAAGAATATGAAAATGATCGTTTCTTAAAAGTAGATGATCCTTTTTTTTGTGTAATTTACATTCATAACGCATTGTATGTTGTTTAAACTGGTAAGAAATGGGCGAGTCAAGGCATAGTCAGATTGTACATGGTATTTTAGCGTATGGTGTATGCAAGACAGCGCATTAGACACACATATTTAGTGATGCTGAGAGAAAGGGTGCTGTGGTAAGTACCCACTCTCATCAACTGTTAGTACACTCCATTAAACTTTGACATGGCAGGGAGTGAGGGAGAGGCGAATAACAGCCAAGACCTGGCCATAGAGAGTTAGATGTCACAAATGATGAAGCTTTGGCCCAGAAAACAGCAAAGGCTCTGAAAGAAGCTTTCTGTCTCTATTGTCTCTGTCCTTGCTTTTCTTTCTTGTTCTATTTATCTGAGCCTAGCTTTTTAAAAAATACATTTTCCTATGCAAACCATATTCTCTCAATCTCTCTATACCCCTCTCATCTGTTCTTCTCATCCCAGTGCATTTCCTCCAGGAGGTGATAGACCATCAAATCCCTCATATCAGGCATGGGAGCTAGGGACAAAGGGATGCTAGAGGCATAGAAAACTTAATCATTATGTATTTTCCTTTAGTTATCTCATGTTTAACACACTTCCTCATAGCTATGCTTGCAGACCATGGGCTTATCTTGAGTATTAAATAAGGACAGGCCTCTCTTTCTATTTTTATGATGGCTACTTTTAACAGGGTATTCAAAGCAAGTCGTATTCTCCTGGTAACTCTGCTGAAGTTGATAATAATAATAATATTATTATTATTATTTATTATTATTATATATTTCAAGGACAATTAATGAACATTGGCATCTAAGAGTTTAGAAGAGCATGAACTGTAACATGATGACAGAAATGTAACCTCTTAATGGTGTGCTGGTCCACAGAGGATCGAGAGTCTGTGTGAGTCTGCGGCTGAAGATCGGCATGATCCAACTGTGTCTCTGCAATTCCCCTCCATCGACCTCACTCCAGCCATCACGGTTATCAAGGACTACTACTGCCAGCTGGCTGAAAGCCTAAAGGTACATTAGGGATATATTTAGAGTCTGTTCTACCCTGACACTAAAGCTTTCAAACATGCAATTGTGTTGACATGGTCACTTCACACAGGCTAAGAAAGATTTATTCTGTGCTAACACCAACAAGAGGATACACTTTTTGCATGGTGTAGCCTTCATGTCTTCTTTCAACTGTCTGTTCAAGGCCTAAAGCTCATTGTCATTGAAGTCAATTATGTAATTGTGAACTAGTCTCACTATATAATTTAGGATATTTCCCCTCTACCTGAGCATCCATCAATGTAAATAAGTGGAACAGATGATCTTTTGGGTGAAAACAACCCAAACACACTCTCACTCTCTTCTCTCTCTCTTTCGCTCTCCACTCTCTCATCTCTTGCTGTCTCTCTCTCTCTCGCGTTCCCTCTCTCTCTTTTTTTTCTCTCTCTCTCTCTCCTGCTCTCAATTCTCTTCTCACTGGGCAAACCTGAGCTTTCATGTGTCTCTGTGGGACCGCCATCTGTGTTTTCTTTCTCAATTTCCCCACTGTAGATTAGCCCTGTCCAATACATTTCTTTTCCAGCACAGATTATTATTGTGTGTTCAGTGACTTATGAGAAGAGAGTTTTCTACCGAGGTCATCCTCTAGCACCGTTCCCCTTTGACCCTACCTGCCCCTAGAATGGTGGCTCTACACTGGGTCATGGCCAGTAATCAGTGTCCTGGCCTCCTTCCCAGGCTCCTTGGCAGTTTGGTAAGAGGTATGAGAACTGTTGCACTGGGAGGTTGGCTTCAGGAGTCTCTAGAGAGCCTTCAGTGTTTGTGAATGTGTGTGTATTGGAGAGATTTTCAAAGACATGAGAGAGAGTGGGTTTTCCTTTCTAGACAGCTATGTTAAACTCTACAGTTGTTTTCTCCATGTCCCTGTTCTTCCTTTGTACTGTTTTGTCTTCTTTCCTCTTGCCCTCTTGCATCTGGATCCAGGGCCCATCTTTGAGTCTGGGCCTCATTACCGCTCCAAAGGGGCCAATTGTCTCATTCACAATTCATAGTGATTGGGTCTTGGACTAATCATAATTACCAGCTGATTTTGGCTCATCATGCTAGCTTACGTGATGGCCCCTCATTTGCTTTTCTTTCACTCTTATTTATGCCTGCGTTAATTGGGAACAAGTATGAGGTAATGTAAGTGGGGATTAATCGGCCATGCTTACCGCCTACTCCCTGTATAAGCCAGAGTCACTTTGTGCAGCAAGGTGATCTGAGTGACTGGACATGACTGATGCAGTATGCTTTTCTTGTGTTAATAGTTTGAGTCCAGGGCTGTTGCGATTGCCAGAGGAGAAGAGAAGGGGAGGAACTTGGAAAAACATACTGGAGGGAAGGTTAAGGATTATTCTGAGGTGATGGACATGAAAGGTCTGAAGGAGCTGGTGAGTGACACTTCCTCAGTGCTGCACTTGAGCCCCCAACCTGCTGGTCTAACACACTGATCCTTCCACTATTTTCTTTCTTTCTTTTTTTTTTATGAACATTTTGATCCACTGTGATTTTCAAGTGATCCAAATGATTTCAAGCCCATGGTGGCTCTTGCCAGTTTAAGCCCTTCAATGTTTCTGCTCTAATGATCCAAACAAGTGCTTAGGAGTCATGAGAGGTCAGAAGGCTGAACAGGAACGCCAGGGGAAAAAAGCGTGAGTGTTCCTGTGACCGAAGTGTTTACACTGAGTGATAACACTGGGAGATGTGAGTGCTACAGCATCTCCATACCAGTGTTTATCTGTCTTCTGAAGTGATCACATTTCACAGTCTGCCAGGCAACTCTTCCCCCGTTATACTTTATAAACTTCCCACATTCCAGCTGGGTCTCAGGAGAAGGCAGCAGTATTAATAAGGCCCAGTAGTAATAACAACTCACCTGTCAACTGTCAATTCTCAGTCAAGGTATTATTTATGGTTTATTGTAAATATCTGTTTATGACGACACACTTGTAGCACATTAGTCATTAGTAAAAAATAATAAAGAAGGATTCGTTGTAGAGAGAGACGCATGAAAAGCATCTTGGACTTGAGCATAGTATGATTTAAGAACCATTCATTGCTCTCGGTTTACATTTTAGAGGACGGGGAAATCATCAGTTGGTCACAGCTGACACCTTTTCATTTGCAATAACAAACAAAGCGGTTTGGTTCTAATTATGTTGGTTGTAGTCATAGCCCACTCTTAAAATAAACAGAAAATAAACCACTCTGCCTGCTTTCATAACACCATGTGCTCTTCCTTAATCTGCTGCATGCCGATCGACATTGATGGACAGCCTGCCTCGCCCTGTTCCACTTGCTCCCCTCCACTTCTCTTTTTCTCCCACAATCACTCAGATTCTACCCTGTCTTTCAGTTGTGTTCTCATATCCACCTTGAACCTCTGTCTAGATTTTGGTTCCTATTTCTCAGTTTTGTTTTTCCCTCTCTCTCTCTGTCCCTCTCTCTCTCTCATCTTGTGGTCAGTTTCCTAATTCCTATGGAACTGACCAAATCCTAAGAAGCTAAACAAACTGCTTATAGTGAAATTAGGTCCCCCTGCTCTGCCTGGGCTTTGTGTAATGAGGGAGGCATCACTGATGTCTTCCATCGACAAAGGACACCAATCTCCTCACCGATCAATCTCGAAGCAAAGCAGCGACCACCTCTGTCGCGTGGCTCATCAGCAGTTAATAAGGCTGCTTGGAGGCTCCTGTGATCTACCTCAAAGAGCAACACGGCCAGCTTTTTCCATCCATCTCTGCCAGCTGACTATTTAGCTTACCTGATTACAGTAATTATTCACAGCATTAGACTGCCCCGAGGTGGGCCATATAGCTCTCTGCATTCTGTTTGTTGTAAGGAACAAAAGCAACCTGACAATCTGACAGCCTTCATATGCACATGTATACCATGTAATGGCAGCCTAGACATTTCATGTTGATAGACAAACTTTCAAAACAAAACATGTCGACACTCTTTATCGAGTCAGACTCTTGTGTGTTAATATGTACTCTACACTACAAGTATAACCATTCTGACCATATGTGATCCTAGATTGTTAAGCTGCAAAAGGAGCTCACTGAGCTGGAGGCATGTGGTGAGGAACTGGGGGAAGAGATTGAAGCAAAAAAACAGGCTCATTTGCTGGAGATGGAGGAGCTGGAAGTAAAACACTGAATATTATACTGAAAAATTCCATACAGCAAAGCTGTAGGAGGGCATGACCCCATTTCACTAACACAGTCTGTGTGTTTAGACCTGCATCTGCTGGCTGGAGAAAGAGGAGGCTGACTTACAAGCCCAGATGAAGGAACAGATGGGAGACTATGAGAAACTGCTCAATGAGAAGATGGCACTGGACATAGAAATCGAAGCCTATAGGTAAGATTAAGACCAATACCAGTGTAAATGTGAGGCTTAATTAGGTAGTGTAGGCTTAGTTAAATCCTTACAGAGAAGCTTGTCAGCTTAAAATATAGCAATCGACAATGCAGAAATACACTGTGTTATTAAATACAGTGGGGGAAATGAGTATTGAACACGTCAAAAAAAAAAAAAATTCAGTAAATATATTTCCAATGAGGCTATTCACATGAAATTTTCACAAGACTTTGATATTAACTCAAGAAATCCACACATTAATGTCCATAAATGAAGTTATGTGTAATAAAGAGGAATGACACTGGGGGGGAAAAAGTATTGAACACGCTACTGAAATTTATTGAATACTTAGTGGAGAAGCCTTTGTTTGTAATGACGCTTCAAGACACTTCCTGTATGAAGAAATTATTTGTCCGCAGTATTCAGGTGTGATTTTGTCCCATTCTTCTAAACATATTGTCTTTAAATCTTGTTCAATTGGATCCAAGTCAGGTGATTGACTGGGCCATTCTAACACCGTGATTTTTTTTCTCTGAAACCAATCGACTATTTCCCAATTGACAGCTGTTTGCTTTGGATCGTTGTCCTGCTGGAAGGTTCACCCACATCTCATCATCATCCTGGTGGATTCTTCTCAGGAATCTCCCGGTAAAGAGCTCCATTCATCGTTCCTTCAATTATATGAAGTCTGCTAGTACCATGTGATGTAAAACAGCCCCACACCATGATGATTCCACCTCCACACTTCACTGTTGGTGTAGTGTTTTAGGGTGATATAGTTTTTTTTTTTTTAAAAATTTTTTTTTTTATTAAAAAAAAAAAATTTCATTTTTTTTTTTTTTAAAAAATTATTCTTTTATTTTTTTTAAAATTTTTCCAAATAGGTTGTAGCAAACTTTAAATGAGCTTCAACAGGCCTTTTCTTTATTAATGGAGTCTTGCAGGATGAGCGTGAGCAGTGGAGTGCATAGCCTATTGTTTTCACTGTGCTGATGGTACCTGCTGCCTCCAAGTGTTTCTGGAGCTCTTTCCGAGTGGTCCTTGGCTCTTGGGCTACTCTTCTGACTGTTCTTCTGACTATTCAGAAATCTTGTGAAGAGCTCCTGTGCGTGGCCGGTTGATGACGGAGTGATTTTGCTTCCACTTGTGGATAATGGCCCCAATGGTGCTTACTGGAAGATTCAGAAGTTTTGAAATACATCTGTATCCGATTCCATCTATATGTTTTGCAACGATAAGGTTGCGAAGGTCTTGGGAGAACTCTTTGCTTTTACCCATCATGAGACTTACTTATCCAGCTGATATTATGTCTGGTATATGTCTTGTGTGACACCTTGGTAATGAAAAGCCTTTTTATAGATCATAAATTTACTAACCCAGCTGATATTAATTTGCACAAATAGGGGGTATAATTACTTACGGATTTCAGCTGGTTCCTTGCCTTACCTTGCCTTGGAGAACTGTTTTTACTTAGCATGTTCAATACTTTTTTCCCCGAGTTATTCCACATTATTACACATAACTTTATTTATGGACTTGAAGGTTGTGAATTCTTTATATTTTCGGATTTCTTGAGTTAATACTGATGTCCAGTGAAAATGTAATGCGAAGAGCCTCATTGGAAATATATTTACTGAACAAAAAAATTGATGGGTTCAACTTATTTCCCCTGCAGTATGAGGGAACTTCCAGTTCCTGCTGTGCTTTAATTTGAGTCCCAGTAAAGAGTGAGAATAGCAAAGATGAGGTCATTGTGTGGCATCACACCTGAATGAACCCTTGTTTAGATGAAGACATTACTAAGAATAGCAGCTTCATTTACAAGAAAAAACTTGGCTGCAGGAAATGCATCCGTTTACAGTCGTAGAAACCATGATGCCATTTCCTGTATCCTTGAAGGCGCGCGCTTCCACTGCATTGTTAATTGTCACCTGTTGGTATGCACTGTGACGCACATGGTCCTTCTCCACATTTGCACACAATGCCTTAATTAAATAGGCGGGAGACAAACTTGGCGTAGTCAGATAATGTCACAGCTGCCTGCAACCCGCAAAAGTAGCTCTGCTCTCAGGTCCACTGCATGAGTGCTGTACACCTGAATACTCCACAGTCTCACCAGGCTGACTTTATTCTTTATTCTCTTGTAGTTAACTGCCGTTCTCTTGTCCAGAAAGAAATACATCAATTAGAGTTGAACCATTACTGTATTTTATAGTCCTGTCAGGCCTAAACTATGATGCTGCTCTTCCCAGTTTATATTAATATCCTAAAAGCTGTTTATCCAAAAGCACGTCTACATGTCTGGCTAGCCCTTCACAGAGTTACAGTTTTGAATTATCTTTATTTCCAGATATTACACACTGTATACAATGCAAAATTGATATTAGAAAGGGGATTTGAGCTCACTAGTATTTCATGACATTCAGTGAGCAAGCAAAAGAATGATCAAATGTAGCCTGGGACTGGAGGCAGTGTTTTAAAAGTTTGGTCCGACATGGATAGCTCGTTGTCTTGGGGCTACAGTGAAAGAACTGCAGTGTTACTTGTATTATTATTATTTTTTCCCTTATACCATTGTCCTAGGGCTTTGATGGTGGTGGAGGAGCAGAGACTGTGCTACCTGTGAAACAGAGAGGCCCAGAAGCATGTGATATCTTTATCATGTTGCTGCTGAACTAATACACACTTACACAGTTGCACGTCCAAAAGGTGTTTGTATCTTGTATCTACTCTCATCTAATCTCATCATCTAATCAAGTATACATACGGAGTAGGTGTATTTTAGAGGTAAACCATTTCTCAATGGCTTAATAAGGTGGCTAATAAAAGGTTAATAAAATGGCTTAATGGCGAATAACCATATTCCATACTGTTTTCTTAATCTTGGCACTCCAAAGAACCCTTAAGAATGTGCCTCTCTCTCTCTCTCTCTCTCTCTCTCTCTCTCTCTCTCTCTCTCTCTCGATAGATGGATGGATAGATAGATAGAGATATATAGAATGTCTAATAATAAATGGCAGTAAACCCGCAACTTCATAGGTTTAACAGTCATCTGAAAGTGTCGTAATAATTATTAATTCATCAACCAAACTCCAGAAATGTTTGTATGAAGAATGTATTGATATTAATCTGCTGTAATAGCTGCACATAAAGGAATAAAGGGCTCTAGGGCAGAAATTGGGCTTACTTGCAAAATATTGCTTGTACCTTGAGGATTGCAGCTATATTTAGGGATCCAAGCCTTACTTGGGAACTTGTTCATCATCTTCTTCTTCTTCATAATAATAATAATAATAATAATAATAATAATGACAGCGGTGTAGCCTTGCTGTGCATATTTTGTCAGCCTCCTGCTACCCTGTTTATCATTGGAAAAGAACTGCTATAGGATCAATGCTGATCATATGATCTTTGGGTGGTGGATCATCAGCTACAAATGCATGGCTACAAAGTGAACCTTTTTGATAGGGTTGCCTAAAAACTAGAAACTCCGCATACATCTGCAATGAAGTGAGTCATAGTCAAAAAAGACCATCGGACACAACTGTTTGAGCAAATACATACCTACACCAAAAAGATGAACGGCATCTTTCAGACCACTAACGATACTCCTAGCAATCAGTGGATGCTAACCGCAATTTGTGAAAGAAGGGAAATGTCTGAGCTTTGCTATGTGGGTGTAGTGATGGAAATATCCATGTATAGATTTAGAGTCACAGAAACGACAACCTCCCAAAACAGACATATAAACCCACGACAACTTATGGTCATGTTGAATCAGTCACCTCCTGAATTCTCACCTGACACTGATCAATTACATCCTCTTAAACCTTTGGCCTGTTCTGCACTGTCCGAGTGCTACTGAGCTGTTTTGCCGGAGGTGTAACTTAATAAGCTTGTCAGATTCTAGGACTAAATCTTTTGCTCACTCTAATTAATTCATGTTTTCCACCTTTCTCCAATTTTGCTGACCACCCGAGAAATCTCATAAATGTCCTCCCTGTAACCCGTCTTCATTTATGCCCTCCATACTTTACTCATTTGTCTTCAAACTTACCTTTGCATGTAAGCACCCTGTGCTATGAGATAACAATATCACGGTTGTGTTAGCTCGGCAAAATGTTACTAATAATGGGTCAGATAAGATTACAGCTACTGGTGAACTGCTTGAATTTAAGATTATCCTTACTGACCTACTCAGGCAAGCTGACTACTTTAATTGTGTGGATATGAAACATGACAGACATGGGAGGAAGCCACTCTGTCTTTGGGGCCCTTGTTTTTGCTGCTCAGGCACTCCATCATTCTTAGTGCTTCAGGGCACCAGATCTCTATGACTTACTCCCCCAACCACCTTTGTCGCAAAACACACACACACACACACACACACACACACACACACACACACACACACACACACATGGCACATCACCCCCCCCCTTCCCCCGGGCCCTGGGAGGAGTGGGCAGTTCCTGGCCTTCATGGGGTTCAGTGGAGGGGGACAGCAAGCGAAAGGTTGACTGTGGAACTTTGGTAAGATTTATGTTAGTTTGCTTGTGTGTGTTTCTGTCTCCCTCAGGTTGTTCTCTCTATGCTGACGTCTCTGTCTGCGTTAACATGCTGTATTTATAATTATCACCTAATATGTTCGCTGCCTGCTAAAGCACAAATTAGATTTGATAAAAATGGTTGTACATTTAATCATATTTCCATTTTCATAATGTCAGTTTTGGCTTAGTGGAAAACAAGTGTGTATCTGTGCTGAGATGGCCGCATTAAAATGGAAATGATTGCTGTTTGGCGCAGCACTCCAACACACTGATTTAATGGCCTGATTGTTGATTAAAGACTTGCTTCTGGTGGTTTGGGGATTCATCAAGCCTTACCACTTGCCCCCACCACACCAATATGATAGCTGTTAGCCCTTAAAGCCCAGCAGCACCTTTAAGAGGTTTGAGGTCATTCCTCCCTTTAGACCCAAATCTTGAGTATGCAGTCATGAGGTCGGTCATCAAAGAGCTCTGGGTCAGTGGTCACTGAGGGGTCTGGCCTTTTAATCCCAATACCCGTCATGAGGATAGAGCATGGGAGAAGACAGAGTGGGAGCACCATCCTTTATTTAAAAAAAGACTTTCCTCACAGTTTATTATCGGAACTTCTATACATTTCTTTAGATTTTCAGAAAGTAAATGTATAGCTGGGCTTTGTGAAGTGTCTGTAAATATACCTATATGTAGGTTTATGGTCATTTTTATATGCTGATCTTAGCAAGGTAACACATCTGATACCACATGTGGGACCACAGTGCTTGCCTGCATGAAGAGCAGACATTGCTTATGCCTGCTGATATTTGATCCAAGTAAAACAGGCCCTATCAGTCAACACCTCTTCTGCCTCGGACATGAAGAATTGAATTAGAGAATGGTGGTGGTGCTGACCTGAGCAGCTTGTATAACTCAATTCAACTCTCATCTCCTGATAGGTGTACTGAACCAGGTTTATAGCAGCCTGATGGCTAGGCAAACAAACAGTGTCCTGGTGAAAGACAGAAATCATTTACAATTCAATACAGGTTCTAAGAAGTATGCAATAAATGAGATATTTATACTGTAAATAAACAGGGAGGGATAGAATGGTGATTAAGGAGAAAAGTTAAGACCGAAAATATACAAACTGGAAAGACTATTGAGAAGTTTTTCCCCTAACAACAGAACAATAATAAATGATTGCGAACTTCTGTCTGTCTGGCATGGCTGAGATTCAAGGAGGAAAGCCTCTCTCTCTCCCTCTCTCTTGAATTGCTCTACCTGCTATTCTTAGAGCCACTGGGAAAGAGATCCCTGAGTAAACATTCTCTCTCTACATTGGAAGAGTTATACTGCTGTGTATTCCCTTGTCTACAGTGTTTGTCTTGATGAGGTGATTGGGTGTTTTAAATGTTTTCTAATGGCAGTTGTTCCATTAATGATGAGACTGCTGACCGCTAGATGACTCTTAAGTTCTTCCACCACATGAATGAATTAGAGGCACTGTGGAACTCCATTTTATCGGGAGGTCTGAAGCAGTTGTGCGTAGACTATACAAATGAGTATTTCAAAAAGGATCAAGGATACAGTATATAATCTTTAACAGATCACTGGTAGAAATGGTTTTCTCAGATTGTCCATTTCAGTGCCTCCTAATATTTTAGGCCATTTGTGGTGCATTTATTTATATTTGGCAGATTTCTTCATTGTTAGTCCTGGGGGGGAAATAGTAAGGGTTGTGATTTCTTCTAATGTGTAATTAAGCTGCATCACATGGTGAACTTGATGGAAAATGAGGAATGTCTTGGCACATTCCCGCTTGTGAATTGGCAGCAGTTCCATTTTGTAGAGGCATTCATCCACTCCGTAAGATTAGTTTTGTTTTGCCAGTTTGTCTGCAAATTACGACACATACTGTACTTGTACAGTAACATTTACAATGCAATTCATAAAAATAAGTCAAAATTAATATCATAAAAACAATAATATGAAAAAATAACATGTTAATAGTTTTTGCGTCCCCTATTTTTTCTAAAAAAAAAAAAAAAAAACTGGGTTCAAAATGAGCTGCTCACTTACAGTGAATATTTTCTGACACCTACCCTGGAGAGAATAACATCACTGAGTCTCTTCTGCAGGTTGGAGACACGTATAGAGGGATCTTCGTCCACTCCTTCATGCATGATATTTTAAGTTCCTTTATATTCACAGGTTTGTGCATGTGAATTTCCTTCTTCAATTAATTTGAAAGCATGTTTGTCTCCTGTATCTTATTGAAAGCTCTATCTATAGCCAAGTCTGAAACTTCTGGCAGAGGAGGTCACGTTTTGGGCTGAAATGTCCTAATATATCTGACTGTGACTAGCAATTTCATGATTTAAAAGTGTGAACACTCTCTTCGGTATTTTGTCTCTGTCCAACAGTATAGATGGTTCTGGCTTTTGAACCACAACCCTAACATTTTCAAGCACATACTCATTGGTTTTATTGCATGTGCAGGTCTGTTTGCCCTCAGCACTGACAGGATTCCCTGGTAAAACTGGAGGCTCTGTTTTAGCTTTAGGGGAGTGATGGTATCAGATGTGGCAGCCACTCTGGGTATGTGTTGGTACGTCTAAACTTATTGATGAAAGTGTCTGTTATCTTGCATAAGGCACCTACAGTAAAGAGATTATTGTACATTATATGTCCCCCATTATCTGCCTAAAGCTATGGGATGTCTTTGCAGAGAACACCAACAGCATGTGGAGCTTAGAGATATTAGCCCCTGATAAATGGATGCTTATCCCCAAGCTTAGACGTTTTATTGTAATACCATCCATATGCTTTGTAACAACTCCGATGCTTTCCCCTTGCTTCATGCATTGTAATTCTGAGTCTTAAGTAACCATTAAATGTTCATTATGTTATTGATTTTATTCATTCACTGACTCATCTAACTGGAAGTTCACTACAGGACACTCTCAAGCCTCTGTTTGTAGACAAAACAGTTCTTACATCAATCTCCTGCAACATCTGCTGCCAATTTGGCAAATATTCCCACAGTCTATTCACAAGGGTTCTGGGGTCTGCCTGTCAGGAAGAAAGAGAGAGGCAGACCATTCCGAATGCAGAGACTGATAAATGAGGGGTTAAAACAGACCTCATTGGTAAATAGGCATTTCTGAGCACTACGTATTTGAAGGGTTAATAATGGAGCTGACACTATCAGCCTTCACAGAGACTCTGTTAGAGAGGCCATAGCTAAGGTGAGCCATGGTTCTCCAGAACAGCAAATCAAAATTTATTCAATCAAATGTAGAGAGGCTTTGAGCCAAACCAGAAGCAGTTGCTGCATAAAATAAAGGCAAATGTGGTGCAGAAGTGCCAACTGTGTCTTTTTCAGAAAAGTACCTAGAGCTGAGGTTTCGCCAAAACTAAACAGCACTGCAAAAGTGTACGTTCTGCAGACACCACAGCCAAGCTCTTCAGTGGTACAGCAACAATGGGGGGAATTTGTAATGACCATGAATGGTTCGAATGTAAACATTGTTTTCCCTCTGAAAGGATCACAGGCTTGATGCATTGTATGGTTAATGGGACTTGCTCATATATATATATGAAGTTATAAAGTATAAAAGTCTAGTTTATAAAGAACTATCTGCTGAGATACATGTACAATGATGCGTGGTGTTTCTTCTTATGATGATGATTAAAATGTCATCATTTAATCGGTTTCATTTAAAATGTACAAATATATTTTGGATATGATATGTTTATATACGTATGGGATGCATATCCTGTGAGTGGCAGTGTATTTGGCCTATCTGTTGTTGGATCTATCCACGTTTAGGCTGTAAGAGAGACACCTGACAGCAGTATAGAGAGACTCTGTGTTACAGGCTGAAAGAGGAAAGGGTTTCAGCCAGAGAATGGTGCTGATCAGTTAACACTTCCTCAGCCTTTCTCCAAAGGACATCCTTTGCCATGGCAACTGCATAAACATCAGACTCTCTCTCCCAGGGTGAATCTGCAGGGAATTTCTGAAGGTGCAATTTATGAAGCATCAGCTAGGGATTATGCTTCTGTGCAGCAGAACCAGACTGCAGAGATTTTTGGAGCCCCAAGGAAGCTGAAACAGTGATTGCTTTCTAAATAGGTTAATATTGGTCTTGTGGGCACACAGTATGCAGGAATATTTGGTGACGTTTTAATGTCTATACTTATTCATGAGAATTTCTCCTCTTATGATGTAAAGATGGTGATGCTAACCTTGTCACTCATCAAAGATTTTTATCAAAACGAGCCATTTAAATGTCTTCATTGAGTTTGAATATATAAAATATATATATACACACACACACACACACACACACACACATGGGCTAATGATGTGCAGGTCTGATCCACAGCTACAGGAAGCGCCTAATTAAGGTTATTGCTGCCAAGGGGCGGGGTCAACCAGTTATTAATTCTAAGGGTTCACTTACTTTTTCCACTGCCATTTTGAATGTTGAATGAGTGTGTTCAATAAAGACATGAAAGATCAGAATTTTTTTTGTGTGTTTTTTGTGTGGACCATTCAACCATTTTTCTTTCATCAATGGCATTCGTAAAGGCTATCTATCTATGCATACACACATATGCATAATATTTATATTATATACGTTTGTATTTTATATATAAATATAATATAAATATTATGCATATGTATGTGTATGCGTAGATAGATATCCTTTACGAATGCCATTGATGAAAGAAAAATGGTTGAATGGTCCTCATGGTTGAATCGGGAAGCTGTCTTTAAAGGGAATCATGGCAAACACATCACACACAATACACCAAGTTTGTTGCCAAGGCAAATTCAAAAAGATTGGGAGTGTTGTGGACCAACCGAGAAGTGAACGTACACGGACGAAGGCACAATCGATGTGATGCTAGTAATTATAGTCCCATTTGTATGGAGTCTTTTGGGAAACCCTGTAGTTCTGAACTGAAAATGATTGCATTTATAAAAAGTTTAGATTTTTCTTAGGATAGATTTTTATCATATTTGTATATTTTTGCCATGTAAGTACTATTTTTTTTGTGTGAAAAAGTTTAGCTGATGTTGTTTTTAAAGCTTTGCTTTTGTATGTCATGTTTTTAGTTATGTAACTAAAAAAAACAAGTTATGTTCTAAGTGCTACAGTTAAAACAATAATAATTTTAAAGCTTAGTAGCTTTTAAAGGAAAAAATATTGAATGAGTATTGGTATTGGCTGATGCTCAAGGTTTCAGTGTCTGAAACACACTAGAAAAATGGTCTGCATACAGTGAGGGGAAAAAGTATTTGATCCCCTGCTGATGTTGTACGTTTGCCCACTGATAAAGAAATGATCAGTCTATAATTTTAATGGTAGATTTATTTGAACAGTGAGAGACAGAATAACAACAAAAATAATCAGAAAAACGCACGTCAAAAATGTTATAAATTGATTTGCATTTTAATGAGGGAAATAAATATTTGACCCCCTCTCAATCAGAAAGATTTCTGGCTCCCAGGTGTCTTTTACACAGGTAACGAGCTGAGATTAGGAACACACTCTTAAAGGGAGAACTCCTAATCTCAGCTTGTTACCTGTATAAAAGACACCTGTCCACAGAAGCAATCAATCAATCAGATTCCAAACTCTCCACCATGGCCAAGACCAAAGAGCTCAGAGTTTCCTTTGCTGTATCCATTGGATCGTTGTCCTGCTGGAAGGTCCACCCAACTCTCATCTTCATCATCGTGGTGGATGGCTGAGATGGCTGAGCTTGCCACCTGTATAAAAGACACCTGTCCACAGAAGCAATCAATCAGATTCCAAACTCTCCACCATGGCCAAGACCAAAGAGCTCTCCACACACTACGTCGTGAAGGACTGAAATCCTGCAGCACCCACAAGGTCCCCCTGCTCAAGAAAGCACATATACATGCCCTTCTGAAGTTTGCCAATGAACATCTGAATGATTCAGAGGACAACTGGGTGAAAGTGTTGTGGTCAGATGAGACCAAAATGGAGCTCTTTGGCATCGACTCAACTCACCATGTTTGGAGGAGGAGGAATGCTGCCTATGACCCCAAGAACACCATCCCCACCGTCAAACATGGAGGTGGAAACATTATGCTTTGGGGGTGTCTTTCTGCTAAGGGGACAGGACAACTTCACCGCATCAAAGGGACGATGGACGGGGCCATGTACCGTCAAATCTTGGGTGAGAACCTCCTTCCCTCAGCCAGGGCATTGAAAATGGGTCGTGGATAGGTATTCCAGCATGACAATGACCCAAAACACACGGCCAAGGCAACAAAGGAGTGGCTCAAGAAGAAGCACATTAAGGTCCTGGAGTGGCCTAGCCAGTCTCCAGACCTTAATCCCATAGAAAATCTGTGGAGGGAGCTGTGAAGGTTCGAGTTGCCAAACGTCAGCCTCGAAACCTTAATCTCTGAGAGAAGATCTGCAAAGAGGAGGGACAAAATCCCTCCTGAGATGTGTGCAAACCTGGTGGCCAACTACAAGAAACATCTGACCTCTGTGATCGCCAACAAGGGTTTTGCCACCAAGTACTAAGTCATGTTTTGCAGAGGGGTCAAATACTTATTTCCCTCATTAAAATACAAATCAATTCCTAACATTTTGACATGCGTTTTTCTGGATTTTTTTGTTGTTATTCTGTCTCTCACTGTTCAAATAAATCTACCATTAAAATTATAGACTGATCATTTCTTTATCAGTGGGCAAACGTACAAAATCAGCAGGGGATCAAATACTTTTTTCCCCTCGCTGTATTAACAAATCATTCACACAGTCTAGGTGGACAAAATTTTAATCTAACAAAAAGCTAATATAAAAAAAAAAAAACTATTATTTAAAGAAATTGTATAATATTTTTTTGTGGTGAAACTTTCTGTAAGAAGACATTTATTTAGTTTGTTGTCAGCCCTTTGCAACAATTTGTAAAAGGCTTAATTATATAAATGATCTTAATTAATGCAGAAATCCATAGGAGAAAATGTTCGAGCATTGCCTGTGATGAATAATATTAGTTTTAACTCGGGTATAATCAGTGAATGACACAGCTCAAACCTGTCCCTGTAGATCCTGTTTCTGCAGCTGTCTTCCACTGTTCTCTGAGGGCGATTCTTAAGTGACAGATATGATAAACAAGCCCTTGTGCTTCCAATAAAAAAAATATTTGATGTGTTCGCTTGATATGACACTCAGTCGAGAGTTTTGTGAAGCGAGATTTGGATTGGATGACCGGGAGAGGTGACTCTGCTGCCTGTTTCTCACTGGCAGGCGTTTAGACATGGCTACACTGATCGTATCATTTGCTGCTGTATTGCAGCTAGACTTTGAAATGTTTACCCAAAACATACTGAACCACTGCAAATGAGGGAAAATAAAATCCACAGCAAGGCAAAGGAGCATGGTGTGCTTTCTCACTTGCATTAGTTCAACTTGCCAGTGTTTCGGTTGTTTGCTGCTGCATCTGTTGTACTGCAGGTTAATGGTGAACTTTGTGGCTCAAGGCTCGTCCGACTGTGAAATTTAAATACTGCTTGGGAAAACATGTCTGTGACCCCTCTGAAATGAACTGGATTTCTGCATGAATAGCAGCCAGACCATTGAATTCACGTTACAGTACAAATCAAGGTCCTGTTGGTATATCCGAGCTCTTTCAAGCCTGTTCACAAGCTCTGTATTGAGAAAATGTTTTCAAGCTCAATGAAAGTATTAAAGATGTAACTGAACACATGCATTATTCAGCGTTAACAGATCATGTGGTATAAATCGATACAAATATAGATACGAAAAGGATGTACAGTATTCCTGCACAATGCCAGATATTAGATTTGCAGGACAAAAAAAGTCCATTGTCATTAACATGAACGTGTTTCGCTAAGTGATGCATTTACCACATACTAAGTTACTGCCTGGTCAGGGTTACGATCATTTCAATTAGGCTGCTAGTTTGGTTAAAATTTGGGAAAGAGAACCAACTTGATTTGACACAGACGGGTAAAAACAAATAGAATATCTGACTGAGCAGGAGTAGGGCCATGCTGAGAGCACTGGCATTTCTACTTCTTTGATATTTTCCTCAGTGTTTCCAGGGGAATAGAGATAGGGTTCATATTTAATAATAAAAGACAACTTCAGGTTTCGATCATGACTGCTTCGGGTTTAAATCCAAATACAGATGAAGATATTTGGAGCAAAAAATGGATGTTGCAATAAGTCGTGTTTGTGGTTGATTGTTGCTGAATACATGCTAAGATTACACTGGACCTTGCTGTAATCATCCAATACACTAGAGTTGGTTTTGGATCGGGAACTAGCTGCAAGAACCAGTCTAAATTACGGACAAGCAGCCGTGCATTTGTGGAAACTTCCACAAGCTCTGTCATCACGCTAACATTGCTTACAAATGTCTAAGCCCCTCGATGCAACACACTGGTGGGACTGATCTAAATACTAAACAGGAGAGCGAAATATTTTGCTTATGCCCATGTGTCTTTGTGGGGTTCTGATATATTGGTACCGTTAGTTATGGTTTTGTATGTTATCCTCTATGTTGGTTTGTATGCAAATTACTGCATGTAATGAATAAATACAGAACTAAATGCCGTCAACATCTGGGCTTGCAACGCACTGTTCATTCATTCCTTTCTCATAGTCTTAAGATTATGAGGTTGATGCAAAGACAAAGACACATGAGCGCAAACATGAGCACTATGCACACTTCCAACTCTATTTATATTGCTTAGCCAGGGCTGGTTTGAGTAAAATCACTTCAAGCTTGTAGCAGTAGACTAATTCTCACCAACTGTCTCAGAATCTGTGTGGAGGAAGTAATGTGTGCAAACATGGATAATGTTTCACACTCAGGGGAAAAAATCAATGCACCACTTTTTCCTCACTCCTAGTGGTAGATGGCAAACTGCTTTGCTTTTCATATGCATGAAGTTATTCTTTGCACAAGTTTGTCATGCTGCTTGCATCCCTAGCGGTCATTTGGCCTTTCTCTGGAAATCGCCAGTTCTTAGTAAAATCAAATGACTTCCTGTTACTTTGACACATCATTTTGCTACCAATGGGAGCACAGGGTTATGCTTGGATTGACTAGTAGTATACAGGGGCATGAGCAATGATTTACCACAGATTACCTAGAGATTTTACTATATTCCACCAGGAAGTAATCAGTCAACTCCATCTAAGTTTGATGATGTAATCGAAAATTGATTCTCTTTGTGCCAAAAGTATTGAACGTAACTTTTCAAGAAACAAACAAAAATATACAATGAGAAAGAAGAAAAACACTCTGAAACTGAACACCGTGATCAGTGGCAAAAAATTTTGCATGGTCTTTTTTTCTAAGAATTTTGTAAACTTCCATTTCGCTAATCATGGTCTATGAACGTGCTGCCTGAGTTTTTGTTTATGTTTTCGAACTTTTCGTTTACGCTCCACAAGTTTACGTTCACCGTTCTGGCACAAGTCTCATGTGTAGGTAGCTTAACAGTGATTTACTCTCATTGGCTAGTGAGATTTGGATCGACAGCTCCATGACCAGGAAGTAGAGACCTGGGTGGTGCGAGTTTTGGAGAGCTGTTCCCTGTATAATTATAGTGTATGTACTTTGTAGTGGAAATGACTTACTTAGTGATTATATTAGTTCATAATTACTCTTTGAGGTTGTGTAGTCTAACAAACTATTTATTTATTTATTTATTTTAGATGAGCTCGAAGGATTGACGTTGCTGTTATCATCCATGTCTTCATCAGAAAACTCTCAACAAGGAATGCTGCTTATTTGAAGACCATGTTGCCACGGAGTTCACTGTTTTCAGTTTCAGATTGTTTGTTTTTCTTCTTTCTATTTGTATATTTTTGTTAGTTTCTTAGAAAGTTGTTTTCAATACTTTTGGCACAAATTTAATTTCATAACCGAGTATTATTAGATTTTTTTTGTGGTACTGCTGAAGAAATATATTGGTATGTGCTCCTGTGTGGTTTGAACACCAAAACCTATTTCCACTTCATATCCTATGTCTTAGAAATAAGTAAGGCTAGAAATAAGCACCACATGGAGCATCCTTGAAGAAGTGGGCAGATGAGCATGGTGAGGATGCGGAACATCCACAAAAATGTCACACCAATAGAGACTTGTTTGAACTCTTGCTTTTAGCCTCGAGCTTTCAGAACACAACAGCCACATTCCTGCGTATTCACATAGTCAATGTGCTGGTGTATTCTGACTGGGAAAGAGTAACATTTACAAGACTTTAGAATTGTTGTAATATTACACCTCTCACATTACAAACCGGGACTTCGTGTGAGCCAAGTTGTTTATTATATTATTGTATTATAGCTATAATATAGTGTATTATCCACTGTTATAGGAAGGTGAACATCAAGAAAGTAAAAAGCTATGGCATTCCCTTACATTTATAGACAGAGTAGTAATGCTGCTTTGTTTGTTTGTTTGTTTGTTTTGTTGTTTTATTTGAAACTGAAAACTGCGTAGACTGATGCTGGTATAATTTAAAAAACAACAACAACATATTACAATTCTTTCCAGTCTTCTAATCAACATCTTACTCTGAAAGCTCTTTTGACCATAGTATACTTGTACAGAATTGTACCGTAAATCAAACCACAGGTAACCAAAACTGTTGTGTGGGGTTTTTTTTGTTTGTTTGTTTGTTTTAACATTGAAGAGCAGGTCACCCCTGAATCAACGGGAACGCTTGACTCCAATTACCCTCATTGTAAGAGATCATTATCATAGTGCTCGACATTTTTCACCATTCAGCTCCAGTTGTTAAACCACTTGCTCAGTAAAGCAAGGCTATATGACTATATCAAATATTTGTTTGTTTGTTATTTACATTAAGATTAGATCATATGTCAGGAGCCCTTCATGTGCAAAATATTATGTGTGTTGCATTAATGCTGCTGCTTCTTATTTTTCCTTAAGAATGAATCAAATTTAGTTTTTTTAGAACTGACCTTATGTAAAATAAAGTTGCAATAATAATAATAATAATAATAATAATAATAATAATAATAGAACTAGTAGCAGTAGTATTGTGGTATTACATGCATGGGCCAAAATAATATATATAAAATCTCAGCCATGAAACTCTTGGGGTTGAGAAATGCATTACATCAACTTCTCATCAATGGTGCAATAAGAATGATGTGGGCCAAACTATCTCACACACACACACACACACACACACACACTTTTATGTCTGTAATGCCTGAATGGAGATTGAATCTAGGAGTTGTTTCACTCTGTGTAATCACCTGACATGACTGATAGGCTGCATGAGTCTACAGTCTGGGATACAATGATTCAGCTTCAGCATCACTGTATTTTTTTCTTTATGACCTTTTGTTCAACAAAAGTCCAAAATAATGCACCTGAAGACATTTCTTAACAGCGAATAATCCGATATGGTTGTCACAAATTAATTTATATGGACATACAAAAATTAAATTATACTGATTTTTCTCCCCCTTTGAAATACAGGGTGGATAAGCCCTAGTAGCACATTTATTCCAGCTACCCTGTACTTCAGTACCCTGTTTAGACAAATGGTTTTAAATCATTTTAGAAGCCAAAGTATTTAAGAGCTGTGGACTGAGAGTCATTACACATTTCTTTACACGTGAAAGATTCAGAAATGGATAAAGAACAAGAGCATTAGTGAGGTCAGGCACGGGTGTTGGGTGAGGACAGTCAGCATTTCAGTTCATCCCGACGGTGTTCAGTAGGGTTGAGGTCAGGGTTCTGTGCAGGCTATTCAAGTTCTTCCACATCAACCTTGGCAAACTGTGTCGTCATGGACCACGCTTTGTGCACAGGGTCATTGTCCTGCTGGAACTGGTTTGGACCTGTTAGTTCCAGTGAAGGGGAACTGTAATATTGTAATGCTACAGCATACAAAGACATCCTATACAATCCTGTGCTTCCTTGTTTATGACAACAGTTCAGGAAAGACCCACATGTGTGATGAGCCGGTGTCCACATACTTTTGACCACATTGTGTATCTCATTGCTATGTCCTCCTGTGATGTATAAAAAAAAGGTTATAGGCCACTATCCTCCAAAGCCTCTGATGTTTCCCTTACAGCACATGCTGTTGATCTTGTCACACAACTTGATTAGTGAATATCACATACATTTTCCCAGTTGCTTCTCACTGCTGGTGGAATGGAGTGGTGCAGTGGTTAGGAGTGGCCTTGTCTGAGCTGCTGCTTGGCTGTGGTGTCGTAATCCCACAGTCACTGACACTGGGCAGTATGATGGAGGTCTACATCCCCACTGTCTGTGTTTATAGTCAGTCTCAAACATGGCAGAACATTGTCATCACCACACACTCTGGAAAGGAGGAGAAAGAAAACTCTCAAAGGTCTGTGTTTAATAAACAATTCAGCAAAAGCAATTATCTGCTTACTATAATATGCTGTTGGACCCAATTTCCCTTCACTCACCAGACATTATCACATGCTGGATTCTTTAATGCATTAAGAGCCTAAAGTAAATGTGATAAAATGCAAACTTAATCCACAGTGGAACAGAGTATCTCTCGCTGTCAGTGTGTGTAGCTTTGGATCATAAATCTTGAAGGTACGCACGTTTATTATTCGAGCAATCACAGGAGACAGTGCAGAGCACCAAGACAGCAGGTCCACTCCAGCTGCAGTTTAATTTGCTGTCAGCACCCACTCTGAGCTCGAGCTATGAACTGAAGTACAGGCTGTTCCAGAAAAGCTTGTCTTACTCTGGCACTGCTGTGTCTGTGTGTGGCTCAGCTGGCTGTGTGCATGGGTAAGAAAGAGATGGAGTGGGAGTTGGAGTTTGCTACATAGTTTTGATCTCTTGAGAGAGTTGAACTTCATTAAGACATCATTAAGAAATGAAACCGTCAATCAGGTAGAAAGCAAATTTCTTCAAAAGTTGGTTACGAAAGAAAGAATTATCACTGCATTGCATTCTTTTATAATTTTACTAGATATAATGAAATCTCGAATCAAATCGTTCAAATAATCAAATAGCAGGCCTTTTAAGCCTTCATCAGTCCCTGCTCTTTTGGCAAACAGTGATTTCTGTTTTGTTTGTTTTTTAAGCTAATGCTAGCTCATTTACTCATTCTGTCCTACGCTGTCCAGTGTACTTATCATATTTATCCGTGTACATCCCATAATGTCGTTTAATATCATACTCTTTTGCCACAGCCACGGGTTGTGTGCAGATTAAACATACCGGTCGAACAAAAGCCTTCCATTTCTCCTGAAATATCTACCCTTTGAGGTCAATGTTTCTTTTTTGGACATGTTCAAGATCGCAAGTAGCTTGCCACACAAGCATCAGTTTCAAACAGCTGTCATCGATAACGCCCTCAAGATTTTGTCTTAAGCATTCCAAGGTGAAATAGCAACACAAATAAATGAGCAGTGAGTTTCGATTGAAATGTAAAAAAAAAAAAAAAGAACATTTGGTCTCTAATATCATTTATTAAATCTTTATTTTATTTTAGATAATTCTTCTAATCATCCTGCGGGCCAGATTGGCCACATGTTCGACACCCCTGGTCTATAGCATCTTCATTCCCATATACCAATCCATTTATAAATTATATACTGTTCCTAAAGGCTAATTGTTTCTGTCAGTAGAAAGCTTATGATATCAAAGGTTTGGATTTTAAGCTGATAATAAATGCCCCCACTCTGATTCAGGTTCTGCGCTACAGTCACACTTTGCTGCTTGCTGACTTGTAATGTTTCATTTAATTAACATCTGCCATAATGCGTAAGCAAATTTGCAGTGTGTTTTTGTGTTTAGGGCATTCCACAAAGCCAATGTTAAAAGGCACTTTTTAGTTGTAGCCATCTGACAGCGATTTTTTCCCCCCATCCTATGTAATTTCATGACGGCTCCCATGCTTTCAAATTCCTAATGGCAGTCAGTGGCAGGGCTCTGGCTTAGTGCTTCTGCAAATTACAGGTCAGCCTGCGTTGCTCTGTTGTTTATGCAATGAAATCACTTTTGTTTTTAACCTCAAAGCAGTATGTATCTTCCTTACAGTTTTAAATGGGGGTGTTCAAATGAATCAGTTAATAATGTAATAGTGGCAAAAATGTCATTCATTTTTCCCACTTAACAATTTTTTCTTGCTGATTTGCAGCAAGTGGATTTAAGTGGCCATGCTACACTGGCATCCATGTCATATCATCAGTGATGGTAAATGGTCTGCACTTATATAACGCTTTTTAACCTTAGCCGTTCTGCAAAGCACTTTACACTGGTTCTCATTCTCTCACACACACACACACACACTCACACCCCAATGATAGCACAGAGCAACTTGGGGTTCAGTGTCTTGCCCAAGGACACTTCGGCATGTGGAGTCATGTGGGCCGGGAATCGAACCGCCAACCCTACGATTAGTGGACAACCCGCTCTACCACCTGAGCCACAGCCGCCCACAATGATGGCCGATCATGATGTAAGTTGGGAGAATTAGAATCTAACATCACTAGCTATCTGTCAATTACTCAGGACTAGGGAATGCATTATATTGTGAGGACTCATCTATGGCATAATAAAAATGGGGAAAAATTATTACACAAGCTGACACAAAAACAGAAAGATTTAAAGTCTATAATGGCGTACTGGGCTCTTGAAGTTTTTTCCCTGTTTCTTCCAAATATCAACCCAAATCGAGTTCAGATCTTGGAGTTGTTTCACTGTGTGTAACGACCCATGCATTTCTTTTTCCTACCATTTGGTGTATTTTATTTATTTATTTATTTATTTTTAATAATCTCCACCACTGTGACCTGCTACAAACCCCCCAAACTTCTAATGCTTAGGCGTATTGATTTTAGAGAGAGAGAGAGAGAGAGAGAGAGAGAGACATTCATATTTAGAATGTGATGAATTTGAATTGTGCCCACCTAAAAATATTCCACTCCAAAAGATAGAAATGCAGGACTAACAACAGGAAATAACTGCATAGTCGTTCCCATTTTACAATGTCACCAAGTCCCTGTGGAGAACTCCTGTTTACTGGCATAAACACAACAATAACAATTGCAGCAGCACCCTTACCCTCCTGAGACCTTAAGTTTCCCTGGTTACAGCACTGCCTCCACAAACACCATTTGTGGAGTAAACAGTCAGTAGGATGTATTGAGTTTCTCACAAATCAACAGCAGTTACTTACCATCTGTATAATATACTGTAATAATAGAATGATGGGTATGTTCCCAACTGTGCACTGGCTTTGTTTCAAATATGCCAGGAAAGCCTAATTTAACCAAGCAGTCCTATGCATGACTCATTCTTGAAAATAGTTTTTTTTCTGATAAGGAAAATTAATTCAAGTACAAGTTCAGTGCATGAAATCTCCTCTTGGTTTCTAGACATGTATTCCTGAGAAGTCTATCAGAGTCCGTCATTCCCATGGGCACTTTGAATAAACCACAAGAAATCAGCACTTTGATTGGAGCTGTAACCAAAGAGGCAAACCTACCTCAAAAAATCATAGACATTTGCCATATCACTCTTACCTAACCACAACCTCCCTGACTCAAGTTCATGCTGATCTTGTTTTTATGACCAGTTAAATGAACCATCACCTCTGCAGAACTGCCACTGTTAACACAGCTGAGGTGCATTAGGCTTTTGTTGTTCTTCCTTTTTTTTTTTTACCTGGCTCCAGGCCCAGTGCTGCAGTCCCATGTTTTCCTTCCTCTTCACTGCAGTGACAGACCTCAAGTGGCACCTTGTCGCAACTCTAATGTGCTTAATTGTCTTGAACATTAATGTTCATTCTGAAGCTTTGACATTTGAAATGGCAGTGATTTTACAATGTGATGTCTGATCCAGAGGGCGCTGTGGCTTAGTGGTTAGCATGTTTGCGTTGCACCTCCATGGTTGGGGGTTTGAATCCTGCCTCCGCCCTTTGCGCACAGAGTTTGCATGTTCTCCCTGTGTTTCAGAGGTTTCCTCCGGGTACTCAGGTTTCCTCACTCCATCCAAAGACATATGTTGTAGGCCGTTTGGCATTTCCAGATTGTCCGTAGTGTGTGGATGTGTGTGCAATTGTGCCCTGCAATGGATTGCCACCCCGTCCAGGGTTTCCCATGCCTTTTACTATGAGCACCCTGGGATAGGTTCCAGGATCGCTGTGACCCTGTGTAGGATAAATGGTATGGAAGGATAATGGAACTGGATGGATGTCTCATCCAGTACCCATCAAGGTAGATGAATATGCAAAGTAACTGAGCTGGAAACCAGAACTATACTAAGGATACTGCATTCACCCATCCATCAGTCAGTACCATAGGTCAACTTACAGCAATGAATGCTTTTATGTTGCAGTGGAAAAGACTAGAAGCTTGGTGCCAGAGATCCTGCAGATAGTATTGCTTTGGTGTAATCTGTAATCTGTAAACTTTATGTATGTTTTGTTTGTCAGCTTCACTTTTCTCACTTGCCTGCATCATAAATAATTAAGAAAGGCACTTGAGCAGTATGCATCTGACACACATTAGCCACTTCTGTGATTTCTTAGACCTCAGTAAAGTCAGTCTAAGCCACAAGCACACTTGGATTTCAAGTGTCCACTAGATATTGTACCAGAGGATGTGTCGAGACTGCTTCACCCCTCAGAAGTTAGAGGAGCCATCTGGGATGCTTAACTGCCTCCTGGCTTAACCTCTCTTACTAGAGCTACACTAAAAGTCTGGCTCTTCATTGTCATGTTCCATATCACCTTGGTGACCTCCTGTTCAATTATACAGCTGACCCGAGTTTGATGACATAACCTCTTCAGACTGGGGTGCGTATGCCCTGTGGGGCGGCCTGTTGCCTGTCAGGCCATGTCAGCTTCGCATGTTAAGCAGACACTTCCCAGATCAGTCCCAGTGGGCTCAGTACTGCTGAAAGGCTGCAGGCAAACCTTTCATTTCCCTCAGACTTTACTTTTTCTTTCACTCTCTGTACCTACTGTCAACTTCTCATTGCAGGTCAAAATGCCAAAACACAGAGATTTTAATGTACTGCTGTGAGACGGTCTTTCTTCAATGGCGATACTTATATAATATTCATACCCCCATGATTAGATACTCATTGTATGCTCATTATCTCTGTGGTTCAAGTGGTAGAGCGGGTTGTCTACTAATTGCAGGGATGGCGGTTCGATTCCTGGCCCATGTGACTTCACATGCCGAGGTGTCCTTGGGAAAGACACTGAACCCCTAGTCTCTCCCAGTGGCAGTTTAGCGCCTTGCATGGCAGTTCTGCTGTCATTGGTGTGTGTGTGTGTCTGTTTAAATGGGTGAATGAGACACAGTGTAAAGCACGTTGTAGTGCCGCTAGGGTTAAAAGGCACGATATAAGTGCAGACCATTTACCATTGTACTGGTTACAAAGAATAATAACATAAACAAAGACAAAAGAGCTTCACAAGATGGTTCTCCATATTGCTCTCAGTATAAGATTATTAATTTGGGTCTTTATAATAAAGTACACTCTTTATTTTATACTGTGTAAATGTAATCTTTGATTGTAAAGTGTAAAGGTGATAATGTCATAAATGTTCATTTTTATACCAATATTATTATTATTATTATTAATCATCCATCTAGCCATTTTCTAAACCGCTTATGCTACACAGGGTTGCGGGGAGCCTGGAGCATATCCCAGGGGACTTGGAACATGAGGTGCTTCACACACTCACACTCAACAATCGCACACACTCACACACCTATTCACACACTTCAGACAATTTAGAGATGCCCCAAAGCATGGGGACAACATGCAAACTCACGCACACAGGGTTGAGGTGGGAATCGAGTCCCAAACTCTGTGAGGCAAATGTGCTAGCCACTAAACCACAGAGACCCTACTATATTATTATTATTATTATTATTATTATTATTATTATTATTATTTGCTAGTTTAAATCATTTTATCCTTTTTTAATCCTAACCTTGATCGTAAAAGGTAACAACATTTCATAATTATTATCTCGGCTGTGTCAAACTGTTGCAGTTGAAAGAATTTAGAAATTGAACATACAGTACTGCACGCATGACTGCTGTAGAATTGTGGTAGTCACATACTGTATGTGTCATATGTGCAGGGTTTTAGAAACGGACAACTCGACACTTGTTTCTTAAAATAATATTTTTAATATTACTTATTATCATAAAGGTATATTTACACACTTTACAGAAATAGAAAATAAAAACACAAAGCTACGCATGAAAAGAAAAATAAAATAAGTACTCCAAGAGCTAAAGCTTATCTTTTATAAATTAGAACCCAAACGCTCAAATATGTACACAGTATTTCAACCATTTCTGATACACTTTATTTATTCATTTATTTATTAAATTGTTTTTTTGCCCAGTTTAACATCAAAACAGAGACAGAGACACTGTACATTTGGCCTGGTGAGTTCTATGCGCACACACCTTGAACAAGAAAGATGAGGATTTAATACCTTGTTTTTACTGTGTTCACCACATGGCCTAGTAATACTGTTGATAATCCATAGCTGGCTGTGGGCTATACAGGTATCCTCAGTGTGTGTGTGTGTGTGTGTGTGTGTGTGTGTGTGTGTGTGTGTATATATATATAATTTTTTTTATGGTGTGCTGAACAAACTGGCCATGTTTATGAAGAGATATATTCACATGGAGCTTGCTTTTATCTGGGTGTGAAGTTTCATTAGAAGCTATGCGGAAAATCAAGTTATTCTCAGCCCCTCACCCATGGGATTTCAAAATGCAGTTATCCTGTTGATTGCTCAGCTAGTAGACATGTGTGAAAAAGTGGGATTGAATTTCAGCTATCTGATCCCTAAGACTCTACATTGCACATGCGCAGTGGTGCGTTTATCAAAAGCAAGCAATCAAATGTGTTGCTTGTCGGACATTTTCTTTTGCCTCACTTGGTCAAGTGTGAGACAGCTGATAGGAGAATGGAAAAATGCATTTATGACACTAAGGCGAAAGAATTAAGTACTGCCTGCAGTCTTTTGAGGTTTCCTTCTGTCTATTAAACACTCATGTCTTAGAGACTAGAGCGTCTGCATTTCACTTGCCACAGCTTTCTTCATATACAATCATTCACTCAATTCCTTTCCTTCCTACACATAACAGGCAAATGCACATTTCTATAGCAAACATGATCTGAGCCTAAACAGCATCTCTGTGAACAAACCAGTGGAACATGCCTTGAAGTGCATAGGAATATAACTCAAGCATTGTAAGTCAACAGTGGAGTGCACCTGGGCAGAAACACATGAGGAACTGGGCAGAGCTTTCTTTTATGTGAACTGAAAAGACAATTCTCCAACATTAAAGTACTGGTTTGAGTCTGGCAGCATTTGTTCTCTTTTCACCACAAGCTTCATTAGCCTGATATACTGATAGGTGGCTCAGGCTGCACCAGGCAGGAGAGAAAGGTGTGAAAGCTCTCGTGTGTCCACAACACATTGTGTGGTAGAGTAATTCTCTGTAATGTTTTCTTCTTTTCTTTTTCTATTTCTTTCTTTCTTTTTTTTTTAATATGACCACACACGCGCACAGACATAAAATACAGCTTTCCACACTGTATTCAAAAGTAAGCTTTGGACAACCAGCTAGACAAGAATCAGTCAATAAAATTGTCACAATACACTGGAAAAATCATTACATGCCAAGAGAAAGTGTGTTTGGGATATATTTTTCCAGCAGCATAATGGAATTGCAAAAGTGCAGCCTTGCATGCCCATACAGAAAGGTGCTGGAGCAAATCTGCTAGGGGTCTCTTCTATACCAGGCTTTGGATGTCTTTGGACAATCCAACAGATAGCCATCACTAAGGAGTTGTGTTATATAACAGTGATGGGGGGGGGTGTATTTTTATTGATTGATTGATTTATTTATTTATTTATACAGCTACAAGGCATGAATTGTGCTGAAACACCGCTTTACTGGGGCTAGCTCAGCTGGTGCAGATGTTATAGATACATTCATGAAGAACATTGTGGATGGCGAAATTATCCTGCACCTCTGTTAGGAGCAGATATGTGATTCTAACCTTGTCTCTTTGCTTTCATACCATTTACTGTATCACAACCGACCTGGGGTAACTTACTCATCTACTCAGATATTCTGCCCTGCTAACGTGTGAGACAAGCATGTCTCATATGAAGGAGCATTTATGAATCATCTCTGTCCACATCTCTGTCTGAGAACGTATGAAATAATAATAGTGAACCTGGAAATATTTGAAATCGCAGTACCCTATGATTCTATTCATTTTTCTTCAAGGTGAGCTTGGCGGGGTGTTTTACTGCTGTGGTTCTTAGGCACGATCTCGTTAAGAGTTGTTCCAGCTGCAAGGCGTCGATGGCGGAGGATTTTTTCTTTAACATCCATATGGAGAAATGGCTTATTGGAGGGTGGGGGAGGGAATTAGCTGCTGATTTAAGAAAAACACCAGCCTTGCTATTTGAGCAACACAATTATGTATATGAGTAACAGTCTTGTAAAAGCTTCATGTCTCTGAATTATAATTGCAGAAGAAATAAGGGCCTGATGTTAATGGAACGATGTCTGCTCTGTGGGTTATCTTAGATTATAGAGTGTTACATGGTTAATAATAAACCCACAGAAGAAGAGGGTATATGTGGTCATGAACTAAGCCAATTTGTCAACGAGCTCAGACTACAAGGGCCTCGGACTCCAGCTAACCCCCTGTGAGGCCCATCTGAAATAGATTAGGAATGGGATTCAATGACCACAGCAATCAAAGCAATGGCCACCTGTGCTGAAGAGGCTCAGGCTAAAAGGCAACCGCTCCCAAAACAGGGAGAACGATAATGGCTTACAAAAACTGAATCTGAATACATAGTTATAACAGTGGATACATAGACAGGGATATATATATATATATATATATATATATATATATATATATATATATATATATATATATATATATATATATATATATATATATATATATATATATATATATTTATATATATATATATATATATATATATATATATATATATATATATATATAATAGTAGATATGTTGTACTCAGTACTGAACAGTGCATGTGTAAGCATGTTTATATGTGTGTTTCTTAAATAAATGCACAAAATATAGACAATACAGGCTTCTCTCACAGCACCCTGAGAAAAAAAAATTAAACCAAAGACAGAATCAAAGTTTTAAAAAAGTAATAAGTTCCACTATGGTGTAAAATAAAGGCATATTATTGTGTCAATCAAATATCTCTGTCCTAGGGGGCACAGCAGTCAGAGAAGAGAGCACTACTGGTTGGTATGAAAAACAGAACATCACTGCATGTCTGCTTTGAAAGATTTTTGGTCTGATTTGTTTAAACTATGTTTCTTTGCTACCATTGTTTTCATAAGTTGGATGTCAGAACAAATATGGTGTTATACATACATATGCTTAGGTGTTTCAAGACTTAAATAAGAGGTAACATGTTTGTTCGCTCTCTTTTTTTTTTCATTCTCATGGCAGCATCGCGTTTTAGATTGACTATTTGGCACTTCAATAAAAGGAGAGGTGGTTTGCTGAGCAGGGCAGGCCGCCCCAGCCAGTTAACAGTCATGTATGTCTGCTGTGGCGATGTGAAGAGTGGGGGTGGACGACGGACATGACACATGGTTAGTAGAGTAGTGCAATCCTATAAGGAGACACTGTCGGCTTGAACCTTGCGATGTTGGGTGCCTATAGGATAATGCATAATACGCTTTGGATAGCAAAACTTTTAAGAGCAATAATCCCTAATAATGGTTGTGTAAGTACAAAAATGATGCAATGCAATCAATCCATATACCATAGATTTTTGTTTGTTTGTTTACTTGACACCTGATGATAGTCTTTTAATGCAAAGCAACACAATTCAGAGGTAATTATATAATCAGCAGTGGTAGCTAAATAAAATCAAATAACGTGTTGTAGCTACTTTTATCAGACATGAGGTAAAATGAATTGGAGCACTGTTACCTTTGTCAAAAGATGGAAGTGGATAAAAGAGATGAAGTTTTCAATAGTGCCTTTACCTTCACATCCCTGTCACTTCCCTCCCATATGACATTTGTTCACACCAGAATTTGCCACAACACAGCACTGGAACAAAGGGCATCTTTACACAGCAGAGAATGGGGTAGCACACCTCGAAGAAAAAACTGACACTGTTGCATGAAGATTGTTTTGGACCAGGCTTCTCAGGGCTCACACGTCATGCAAAGTGTGGCAATGAAAAGGCTTTAGAAAGCTTATGAGGAAAAAACACTGGAGTAGAGAGAGAGAGAGAGAGAGAGAGAGAGAGAGATGGACAGACAGAGATAGAATCTGATCGCTCGGGCTCTATATCCCCCCACCCCATTCCTGGCCCACAATTCTTCATAGAGCTGAGGGTGAGTGGCTTGTCCTGGTATTTTGTGGACAGAAGAAGAGTTTCTTGAAGAACCAGCAGGTGCTATGGACATCACTCTTCAGGCTGGGCTGGAAAGACCCCTTGTTACAGGGCCCTCCCTAAGACAAAGGAAGAGCATTGAAATCAGAACCAAAGGGGTGGGCGCTCGAAGCAGTGCCTGCAAGAGGAAGAAACAAAAAAGTCTTTGGAATAATTGGTAGTTACTATAAATATATTTGCAACAGTTCTATATTAACAGAAATGACATGGAGCACTGGGGGAAGAAGTGCAGTCAGTAACGTTATTGTTCAGTTCTGCTTATAGTTATCATCAGAGTAGTTTCAGCCTCAGACGTTCTGCCCATGGGCAATGGAGCACCTGGTATATTTTGCACACTTTTCTGGCCACAAGCTTCAGAATTGTAAAGGTTGCAGTCTTCCCTCTATACTTCTGTGCTCCAGTTTTAAGTCAGAGAATAAACCATTTGAACACAATAAGCACAAGAGCAAGATTTAGTCAATGGTTTAAAACCTTCACAAGATTGTGCTTTGTCTGAAGCTGTGGTGAGTAAGCTAGATCATTGGTTTGCAAAACAAATACTGGACTCTAGTGAAAAGTTTATTTACTAGATTGAGCCTGGGTGTCCAAACAAAAAACAAACAAACAAACAAACAAAATCCAGCTTTTTTCAACAAATGACATCAATCTAGATAAAGAAAATGTTATGTTCTTGCAGAACTGTACATCATGCTATAACATGCTTTGAACTGTGCTCCTGTGTAAATCAAGGTTCTATTTTTGAGCCTTCTTTTCGGTTTCTATCTGATTGTAAAGATATCTTTGTTCAATAACAACAGCCTCCATGACTGATAAGAGTCAGGATCTCCAACATCTTTTGATACATATAAGAGAACAGATTTGAATCTCACTGGTTTTTGTTTGTGAATCATAACTGAGTCATTTTGCTTTGTGACTTCACCTAGGTATTTTGCTGTGTTATTCCTCAAACCAAACAGAGATGTCTGTAGATTCTAAATCCAAGTAGGATATACAGTTGCAATAAAAATGATTCAACCCCCATTGGAAATCAGGTTTAATGTAACAATTTATAGACTCTCAGCTGTTTGCAATGAACAAATCAAACAAAAGCAACTGAAATAGTTCAACACAATGAATGCTTCAAGTGGTTTCCCCGAATTCAACTGAAAATGCAACTTGAAAATGATTATTGATAATGATTTCTCCAGTTTCAAAATGATTCAACCCCTTTCATGGTAAGCATCTTTAGCATTTAGCAGAGCACCAGTTTGCTGTTGTGACCTGCTGAAAGCGAGATTCATAGCTTCTGGAATCTTCTCCCATTCCTCGTGAGCAATGGCCTCCAGTTCAGTAATATTCTTGACTTTTCTTGTGCTTTTTGGTTAGTAGCGGCGTACTTCTGTGATTAGTACACGCCTTACTGTGCTCACTAAAACCTCAGTGCCTGTTGCCACCAAGTCTTGCTGCAGATCTTTTGCAGTCACTTGAGGGTTTTTCATAAACTGCCTTCTCAGAAATCTGGTTGCAGCCATTAATAGCTTCCTTTTTCTGCCCCAACCAGGTATTTAATACATTTTCTGCCCCTAGCCAGTTCAGGTATTTCATGTGTTCCAGCTCAAGCACACCTGGTACAACTAAAGAAGCCCTTGATCTGTTAGCCTTTGAGACAAAACCTGTTTTGCATATTTGTGCTGTTTTGAGGGATTCTATTCAGGGGGTTGAATAATTTTGAAATAATATTGAAATGTAAGTTGCATTTTCACTTGAATTTGGGGAAAGCACTTCAAACTTTCGTGTTGAACTATTTCAATTGCATTTGTTTGATTTGTTCATTGCAAATAGCTGAAAGTCTGTAAATTTAGACAATAAACCTGATTTGCAATGGGGGTTGAATTATTCTGATTGCAACTGTAAAGTGACTCTCTCATCAGGTTTTTATTATTTTTTTAACCTTTTCTTTTATGTGCCACTATAACTAGTCTGAACTTTCACTATTTTCTGTAAGTCCTTTAAAGCTTTTAAGGAAAATTATTCCTCTTTCTTTCTTTCTTTAATATAATGGCTTCTGGACCTCATAAGAGCTGTTGATGCTTATGCTAGGATTCCATTATCACAACCTTCAAGTCCCATTACATCAACTGTGGTTATACATAACAACTTGTTCTCTGCCTCACGCTTACAGTCCTGTATAAATCAAGTAAAAAAATAAAAAATAAAAACAATTTCAGGTGTAAACCAGAACCCTAGCTAGTCATTCTGGCTGCATGAGAGTAAATGTTATTTAACCGCAGCTCTTGGCTTACAGTATCCTCGTTAAGAAAAGACTAATGCCTTGATTTACTAGGTGTGTGTGTGTAACAATACATAAAAACTTAATAACACAGAGAAAATAATGCAAGCTGATTTACTAACAAGGTCCATAATAAAATAAAATAGGAAAATATCACAATAATAAAGGGTTCAAAATAATACAGCTAATACAGCTTTGCAAGATTCCCTTAATGAATATTGATTTTAGGTCATGTTTTTATAAAAAAAAAAAAAAAAAAACAAAAAACAAAAAAACACACCAAAATACAGGGCAGTCTGTGCAAAAAAGATTCATTTAAAACTGTGTGTAAATGTCACCTGCATAAATTTTCTGATGAATAAAATTGGCACCAACACACAGTAGGCACAGGAGTAGGAAGGCATGTAAAATTGAGTTCATTCTGTTTATGTGAAAGACCTCACACAGCAACTGGGTGTGTGTATTGGCTTACTATTCACACTTATGTGAATTATTGAAGTTCTTTGCTGAAGAAGGACTTAGTCTACAGTACTGCATATGATCTAGCAAGCAAGGCTGCTGTGTGCTGTAATGTTTAGTCGGAAGTAGTGTGATCCTATCACTGGTTATATTTAAACTTGTATAAACTAGGCAATGGTTGACACCGTTAAGGTCAACTGGCCAGCTAAGGTCAGAAAATCAAGAGGTATTCTTCTTGTTCCATTTCTTAAGTACACACTGTTCAGCCCCATTGCCACTTATTCACAGTGTAGTTAAGGGTCATTAATCGTCACCCAGAAGAGGATGAGTTTTCTTTTCAGTCTGGTTCCTCTCAAGGTTTCTTACTCATGTCCTCTCAGAGAGATTATCCTTGCCACTGTTGCCTCTAGCTGGTTATGTAAATAAAATTGAATGGAATTGTTCAAAATCTTTCTATTAACCCTATTGTTTTCATCCACTTGGCAAGCACAATGTCTTGCTAGTTTAAAATGTATTGGCAAAACAAATTGGCAAACATGATGAAAAAGAAATGATTCTTTCTACTTTCTACTATTATAAGTAAAGTGTTTTTTTGTTTTGTTTTGTTGTTCCCCTGACTGTCCCTGCCTATTATCAGATCTAGAGGAGGGATAATTCTTCTTGTCAGGTTGCACCCACATTCAGGCTTGCCTGATGAAGTGCAAAGCAGCTTTTCTTACCCGTTGGAAAATGTGACATTTTGTACATTAGCCAGATGCAGGTTCGAGGCTCAGTACAGGGTTATCCCAGCTGGGGAACATTGTTGATTTACTATGAGATTCATATTTTATTTTTGCTAAATAATTATTAGTCAAGCAACATTATAGTGCTACAATGGAAGAGTGACAAACGTCAAAGGGATTTCATTAGATTAGAACTTTGAATATTGTGGTTTGAGAGTCCATAATTGTTCTCATGGTGCCATTCACTGGCGGCTGGATTGGCATGCTAGTCAAGCAAAATGAGCTGGCTCAGTCAACTACGTCTGTTGGGATATGGGTGAAAAGGCTGAACAGGATGAACTCTGAACTCCAGGAAGGCATGAGAGGAGCCGAAGAAGAGAGTGAATGAAAGAGAAGTCTTCATGTTGTTTGGGTTTGAAGTGCTGTTTTGGAGTGTGCATTGTGAATCACTGAGCCGTTTCCTTTAATGGAGCTACACAACTTCCTGCAGATTCCCTCATTGTGCCCCGCCAAAATTCTGGGCTTTAAAAACAAGCATTGACTGCCTAACTCGCCTAAGAGAATGCTTCATTTTTAACTGGCCAGGAGAGGCATCGAACACTTAAAGGCATGTGTAGTCCCACAAGTACAAGCTTCCATGCTATGGGCCTGCTCTTTGTGTTCACCTTTGTGGCGTCACCACTGCTTGTTCCCCTCGCATCACGGGAGAGAGTGAATAGGGGATAGAAAATTCCCAGACTAAATCTGGCCAAAACAATAACAAACTATAATTCACCATCGATTGTAAAACTGTGAAGGATATGGGGGCTTGGGCTTCTCTTCTTTTCGAGCTTTCATCTCCATGCCTTTTAGAACAATTAACTATGCTATAAAGGGTTGTCTTGCCTGCATCGGCTGAAAGGATTAATTGCATATGAGGTTAATTTATAGCAGGTCTTGTGTTATGGGCTTGCCACCTCCTGCAGGGATATTATACCATGCAGAGTTGATCGGTTCTGCATTTTTGTGTGTGTGTGTGTGTGTGTGTGTGTGTGTGTGTGTGCACGTGTGTGTCTCCATGGTTCCTTAGACATTATATATGTTTTTGCAAAAAAAAAAAAAAATTTAAATTGTCCATAACATTTTTATCCAACATGAATTATTTCCACTTATTGTACTGTTCCTATCATGTGTGGTTTTTTCTAATAATAAATGACAGGCTGCTGCATAGAAATTGGCTTGACTTTAAAGATAAGAGAGAAGGCCCAGACATGAGACCCAATGTTTCATCATGTGAAAATGTACTCCAGAATAAGGGCCCTGATTGTATGTAGTAAGTGGTCGGCTGAAAGGGCGGTGATGTCTTATTCGATTGCCAAAATTTGTGTGAAATCTTACCTTACTTCCTGCTTATATATTTGGTTACAGTCTTTCATTCTGGATATAATGTAGAGCTACTCAACATGAAAGGATATATGGAACCCAGTCTAAAGTACAGTCATTACATAAAAACGATTAATTTTACTGTGTAAACAACCGAGAAAAGCGAGTAAACATGAGTTCATTTTTTCCTTTCCTCATGTTACACATCATTTTCTACTCATTTCCTTGGTGTGCAGTTGCTAACAGATAGGGGGGAAAACCTTCTTCAATTAGAAATGAATTACTGCATATTTTGTGCTTGTTTGTTTTTTTCCTAGTAAAAGAGGAGGAAAGCCTGGACCTTTGTTGTGTCTTTTCTAATTTGTTCAAATACTGTACATTTCAAGTGAATTTTCATAAATCTTCTGATTTGTTAAAACTAAAGACGTTCCGTCTCACCCACCACAAAAGTGTTGTGCATTGTGGGACTGACCTTGATCTAAAATGGCATGGGCCCCTTGTGGGACAGACGGGGTCGAGGGCGCCTCCTCCTCCAGCCGGAGGGTCTTTGGTTCCGGCCAGCTCGGGCAGGGTTCTGACGCACAGGAGTCCTCATGCTACCCACCTCCTCCAGCTCCTTGCTATGCTCAGTGGAGGTCACTGGACCTGTGGGTCAGAGAAAGAACACTGTATTCCATACTGATGCATTTGACATATATGCTAATCCTCTGTTTTCTTAACTACTTGCCAACGGCAGTTCAGTTTACTGAGACCATCTCCTGATTGTAATTTCTTAAACTCTATCAAGGGCTCGGCAGGTAGAGACTACCATTCCTCAGTCTCATCACTGCATATCTTCCCTGTCAGTTTCACTGTCACTTCTGATTCATATGATTGAAGGTGGATTACTGAATCATAAGCTTTTTGGGGGTTAATAGCTAGAATCAGTCATGAAAAACTGTAAAAAAAAAAAAAAAAAAAAAAAAAAGGTGCAACAGCCACCAGTCTGGTGATGTCAGATCTCAGAGAATTGCGTTTACTAAGTACATTAATTCTGTGAATGTACATCATTCGGACTTATACAGTGAGGTCCCAAAGTCTGAGACCACTATGAAAATGACTCTATTTGGCGTTCTTTTCTAATTTAACACAATGCTTCTCATTACAAATGACTTTATCAGCAGCAACCTGAGTGAACATAGATTCTTTGAAACAGTTACATGAATTTCTTTTTGCTTTAATGACATGATCCATGTTAGATCAAATCCATCAGAGTGTCATCTGAACATGTGCTTCAACTCACAGAAAATCTGACTTTTTGAACAAACAGTTGAAACATGGTCAATATCACATTGAAATAGTGAGACAGAATTGGTGCAACATCTTGTATATTTGAATAGTCAAGATGTTGCACATGTGTAACAGCATTTCCCCACCACTATTTCATATACACAGGTTTGTCTCCACCACTTGTCCCAAGTAAAGTACCATTTAAAAATCATTTAATAGGTGTTGGCAGAAACTAATCCAAATGCTGACTAAAAAAGTCATAATCAAGACATCATTTCCTGTGTTGTTTTCTCTGGACGGTGTCTGTAACAATCTCTCCAATATGATACAAACTCATGTGTCCAGGCATCTTTAAATGAACACAACACAAGCCATTTTCAAGTAGGGTTTCCTTTGGTTTCCTTTCATGCGACACAACGTTTGCATATGGCATTATGATCACATTATTTTATCATCATTTTAGAGAAAATATCACTATAACGCCCAATTAAATTGTGTGATGTGTTCAATGTACTCAGGAAAGACAGCGTGTGGTTGATGTAAACTGTATAAACTCAATTTTAAAATAGTTCCAAAGTATCCATCATTCCTTTACATTGCTTTCATTTTTAAAACGCTGATATGAATTCAAATGCTTTTCTGTTAGATGCATTTCATAGAGATCATTAAAAATGATTCAGAAATACATCTGGTGTTTTTTGGGTTTTTTTTTGCCTTGTAGTCGTTCCTGTCCAGCACAAAACATGCCCATGCTATTCAATTTGATTGCACATATGCTATTATGGCAAAATTATATCAAAATTCAATCAATATTCATGTGTGTCACAAAATTTCTCAAACTTAGTAGTTTTAACATAGTTAAGGGTTCTTTTGCTTCCTAATGGGATTCTACGTAAAATTCTTTCCGTGCTATGGCTTTGCATGGAATCCTTAGGGGTAACAAACCAAAGGATTCCAATGAGTGTACGTTAAATATTTAAAGATTTTAAATAAACATTTACATCAATATGAATTTTTTTTCCTAACAACTCTGTGCTTTACTCAAGAAAGTAAAACAGTTCGTAAACAGCTGGTATGTACAGATGTGTGAGTGAGGATTTGTATGTATGAACATATAGTAAGTCTTGAATATACCCAGATGTTTCATATCGTCACACAATAAGTGTAGTAAGATCTTGTAAGATTGCTTTGCACATTTGTGTGTGATCCAATTCTCCCCAACCTTTCACCTCTGTACGAAATCAAAGCACTGCTCCAGGGAGTTTGGGTTTGAAGTATCTTCATCTGCTCTCTGATATCTGATGTGACTGATCTCACAAGTGATTCCACCACTGATCTCTTAGATGACATTACTGAGTCTGCAAGTGTTTTGCATGAGAAAGCTACTAATATGCATACATCATGGGGAATTTAGGGAGTGAATTTATGGTAATTCAAACATCAGAATTAATTGAATATAATGTGAAGCTCATAAAAACCTGTTTAATTATTAAATAGCCATTGGTTCCCAGTGCTGATTCAGTGAACATCCAAGCTACCATTTCCAAGCAATTTATTTTGCAATGAATTTTTTACACAATGAAGGTCTTAAACATTTCCTTGCATGCTTTGTAAATTACTCTCTCTCTCTCTCTCTCTCTCTCTCTCTCCTCTCTCTCACTCACTCACTCACTCCCTCTCCCTCTCCATATGGTTTTAACATTTGTATATATCCTTTAGTCAATCCCCAAATTTTGTGCCAAAAACTCATCAGTTAGTAAAAATGCATTTTTTCAAGAAGTTTCCCATTTAGCTTTACTGTCAAGAACAATAATTTCTTAATAGGCAACATGTATTCCTAAAGCCAAGCCAGGTCTTTCATTATATTTATAAGTGAAAAGTTTTTTCATTTCATATTATATTTCATATTTCAGCAAATTAATATCCTTTGCTAACCTTGGACAAGAACTTTGGAAGAGAAAATCTTTGTTACATACAGTTGCAAGAAAAATTATACAACCCCCATTGCAAATCAGGTTTATTGTCAGAATTTACAGCCTTTCAGCTGTTTGAAATGAACAATTAAAACAAAAGCCATTGAAATAGTTCAACACAACGAATGCTTCAAGTGGTTTCCCCAAATTCAGCTGAAAATACAACTTATAAAAATTTCTCCAGTTTCAAAATTATTCAACCCCTTCATGGCAGTATCTTTAGTACTTAGTAGAGCACCCTTATGCTGTTATGACCTGCTGCAAACGAGATGCATAGCTTCAGGCATCGTTCATGGGGAATTTTATCCTCTTCCTCATGAGCAATGGCCTCCAGTTCAGTAATATTCTTGGGTTTGTGTGCTGCAACCGCCTTCTTCAAATCCCACCAGAGATTTTCTGTGGTTGTCAAGTCAGGTGACTGTGATGCCCTGTAGAATCTTCCAGAACTTCTTCTGCAACCAAGACTTGGTGGAATTTGAGGTGTGCTTGGGATCATTGTCCTGTTGGAAGGTTCAATGTCACCCAAGCTTCAGGTTCCTCACAGATGGCATGATGTTTTGTTCAAGGATTTCCTGATACTTCCATGAATCCATTTTACCTCCCACATGCTGCAGGTTGCCAGTGCCAGAGGATGAAAAGCAGCCCCAGAGCATCTCCAAGCCACCACCATGCTAGACTGTGGACAGTGTTCTTTCATCATTCTTCTTCCTCCACACATACTGCTGATAAATCATGCCAAAAAGTTCCAGTTTTGTTTCATTGTTTTATTGGGTCAGTAGTGGTGTATGTCTTGGATTTCTGGCATGGAAACCTTCTGCATTTAGTGCACACCATACTGTGCTCATTGAAACCTTAGCGCCTGTTGCCACCAAGTTTTGCTGCAGGTCTTTTTTAGTCACTCGAGTGTTTTTCACAACCTGCCTTCTCAGAAATCTGGTTGCTTTTTCTGATATCTTTTTCTGCACCGTCCAAGTATTTCATACATCATTTTTGCCCCTAGCCAGTTCAGGTATTTCATGTGTTCCAGCTCAAGAACACCTGCTGCAACTAATGGAGCCCTTTATGTGCTGTTATGAGGGATTTTACTCAGTGGGTTGAATAATTTTGAGACTGGAGAAGTCATTATAAGTTGCATTTTCAGTTGAATTTTAGGAATATTACTTGAAGCATTCATTGTATTGAACTATTTAAATAGTTTTTGTTTGATTTGTTCATTGCAAACAATTGAAACTCTGTAAATTTGGACAATAAACGTGATTTGCTATGGGGGTCGAATAGTTTTGAATGCAACTGTACACTCAGAATATCCACTTCTTGAAAATATCAATAAGGGCCCCTTGTCTCTCAGTGGAATGCAAAGAGTATTTAAACATACTCTATATTTTTCAAAAACTTGTCTTATATTCAAGCTAATCATCTTTACTTGCTTTGTTACGTGTTTACATGAGAACAGTTGACTAATTCATTCAAGGCATACAAAGACTCCATTGCATATTTTACATGTGGGGGGTGCACACAAAATCCGACTTTCCTGCAGGCAGCCTAATTCTACACTTATCCTCTTATTATTGGACCAAAAACAGAATTAATGAAGGAAGTTTATATATTCAGTCAGGATTTAACTCATGTCTACTTAATAGTTGGTGGGGGAAGGTAGAGGGTGAGGGGTTAAAATGTAAAAATGTTTGACTGTGGTTAAAGCTGACATGAAGGGTTTTTTTTTCTCTCAAGAGCAACAGAAACACACACACACACACACACACACGGGGTCTTATTCATGATCTAACTGTCACTGCAACCATCATTCAATCATGCATGTCCCTGAAACATGACAGGAACTATAGAGCCAAATTGTCTCAAGGGGATGAAAATTCCAGGATTGATACAGAATGTCCCAGCTTGGCCTCCAGAAGAGGTTGTAATTACAACTGAACAAGCTGAATACGGCTTATCAACATATTACTTTCACTCTTCTCCCCATGTTCAGCCTGTCATAACCCCTCTCCTTAATGAGACAATTTAAAGATTTCCTGCCATCACAAGCTGCCTGTCTTTGCCCAGCGTCTTGAGGAAGTACATCTGAGTTCGGGTCAAAAAAGCGTAATGAAAGCTGCTAAAAATAAAGTCTCCGGCAGCCATCAGAACAACGTTTATGAATTAACTCTTAACACCCGGCGGAAACTCAATCAGACAGATGCACTAAATATTGAGGGGGAAGTCTATTTTAAGCACATAGGATCACTCTATTTGACTGTTTTACTGCTTTTGACTTCGTCTCAAACCACATGAATCTTTTTAGACCTCTGGTGGATGCTGCATCCTTTGAAACTTCAACAATGATGGCAAAATGACTAGAACAATAAAAATGTTTGTAGTAGAATAGATTGTGCTTACATATTTGATCAGATTCTTAACCCACTACACAGTCCTCCATGGAGTAAATTGCCTCATTCTTGTGTTATATTGACAATTACTGTACTATACTATACTATACTATAAGTGCCTCTTAAGACACCATATCTTATGAGAAAATCAAATAAGTGAGAGCAATGTGGTTTGGTTTTATACAAATAAAGATTTAAGAAAAAGTATGAAAGCTAACACTGTTTTAAAGTTGACCATTCATTTACAAGTGTGAGACCATAACTCTTCCTTAGACATCTCTCAGTAAGGCTTGGTTTATTCCCACTAGTCATAGCTGCTTCACCTTTTGCTTGATCATGGTGCTTCATAATTCCCTTATTGAGGTTTTTGAAAAAAGAGGGAACTTTTTGGTGCCTTCTTTCAGCTCGACTGAAGATAGTAGTGCAGCAGTAACTATTCCCATTTCAGTTTGGGTGACAGACTGCTCCATCCTCCAGAGTCATGATGAATAGCCAGAAGTGCTACTATTTCATTTTCTTCTCACTGCCTCGGTGCACTCCTCGGGTGCTATCCATTATGTTGGCTTTTTCACACGACTGCCTTGCTCCTGCTGGACATACGGAGGTTGATAGCCTGTCCCTCTAAATCCACAGTCTGTCTCTCATGCGGACAACTAGTGCCTCTTCAAGCCCGTCTGGCAGAGGGAGAAAGAGCCACAGGGCACAGGGCAGTTATGAACAGCCGGCTGAGTTTGATGGGTGACTCACTGAAACACTGTGTCTAGCTTAAATGTATAATATACAGCAAATATAAGTGTGCTGCACCAGTAAATATATATATATATATATATATATATATACAGACAAGAAGGACACATGATTATTATCACGGATGCATTAGAGACATGTTTTGGAGAGCATGTATACGGAAAGGGCAGATGGATTTAATCTGTTTGCCACTACTCCAGGAAGTGAGAGATTAGATCTATTTATGTGCAAAGCAGAACCAGGTGAGGACAGCACAGCGTTCCTCTATAGGGAGATGTATTACATGTGTTTTCACTCCTCAAGCTCAACCTCTGATACTTACGCAGTGCTGCCTATTCTCCGTCAGGTAATAGAGCTCTGCTATGCTATGTAATTAGATTGTCTCTGTTTGAATGTTAAAAATGGACTAATCTGGTTTCCCTGTTAAACTAGTCAATGATTTATTGTCTGTCTTTACCATGCATTTTATATATATCATATTTAGAATGAGCCACAAACACTGAAACAATAGCTGAATGGGACATGCTTTTAGCCAGCATGGGAACAAAATGGTAGTGAAGCATGATGAGCGATGAATTAACCAAAGAAAAAGGCTGATAATACCTACAAAATGGACAAAGACAGACAATAATTGATGATGGCGCTGATGGCAGTTTCATAAGGAACCCTGGTGAGTCATTTAGAAAATAATAAGATTTAAAATAAAGTGTATACAGTATATTCTAAAACAATCTGATTATCACAAAACACTAGGCACTACAAATCTTAAATTGTATACTACGTTGGTGGCTCCTGTAGACAACAAATATATTGATTCATGTGTGCACAAGTCTTTTGAATTATCATTCAAAAGAAAATATAGTCATTTGTCGAGCATGATCACAGAAAGGTCCTAGGCTTCTGCTTTCAACCAGACAAGCTTGGCTCCACAATCCCTTACAACTGGAGATTCCATTGGAAAGAACTCGACAGCATGTATGACATGAACTATAACGGGATTAAATATCAGAGCATCAAGACACTCTCTCCCCCCAGCATGAATTACAGATATAACAGCTTGTAGCAGACACTCTAAGTCAATGCAGGACTAGTCTTGTAAGCCAGACTTCTAGCTAGATAGTCAGATATCTCTCCACAATAAAAAACACCTATTTTCACAGAAAGAGGCCATTTTGGTAACTAGAAGTTCATCACATCACATATACGCTTTTTAAACATCTCATTCCAGATTTAGTCCCCCTCTGCTGTTATAATAATCTCCACTCTTCTGGGAAGGCTTTCCACTGGATTTTTGAGCATGGCTTTGGGGATTTACTCATTCAGCCACAAGAGCATTAATGAGGTCAGGCACTGACCAGGGGTAAGAATATTCTTGCTGTTCAATACATGTGATTTGGGGAGTAGTATTTATTTATCTATTAATTTCTTTGTTTTCTTTAATCATATTATGTAACAACCATTACTGTAAGAATGTAGATCATTTTATATGTCAATTTACTGTAAAGGGTTTTGCCTACGTAAACTGTTTAGGCATCAAAACTGGTTATTGTTTGGTCATGACAAACTCCATATTTTTTATAACATGGTAAAAGTTACTAACAACATTAACTTAATCAGTTCCTGAATGCTGTATTACTGTGATGAGATTTCAGATGTTAGCTTTGTATTTAAAAAAATAAAAATTTCTTCTCCTTTTTGAACAGAATGTATACCTAAAGTATGTGTACACATCTTGTAGGTATGCACTCCGTTCAAAAAGGAGAAGAAAGTATTTTTTTTTAATACAAAGCTGGCATCTGAAATCCCATCACAATAATACAGAAGTGAGTTTTGAAAGAACCTGTCTATAAAACAACAAATATATAAACATTTTCATTCCATTTCAAATCCAACCCTACCCTCCAATTCTAGTCCATCAGAACCCCAAAAACTAATTCATTATAGTTTATACACAAATACCTGACTGGAAGAGGCCACTGAAACTGTGAAATTAGCTTCTAAACCAGGGAGGGCCAATTCCGGTCCTGAAGGGCCACTGCACTATCCTGCAGAGTTTATCTCCATCCCTAATCACGTACACCTGAAACATCTAACCAAAGTCTTGAAAATGACAGGCAGGTGTGTTTGATTAGTATTTTTGTGAGTAAACTAACTAGCTAGATACCTAAAGGAACAAATCACTTCAAAAAGCTTTCACTGATAATGATTAAATCACATAATTTGTGGCAGAATGCCAAATTAGAAAAGATAAGCAAGCATTCTTTTAGCAGCTAAAAAGCTAATGTTATCGATCAAATCTGTGCCAAGTAAATTAGATCTGGGAAAATGGGATGTCCTCATTTAACTAAATACAAATTCACACACTACTCATTAACACAGCGATAAGCATTAGCCTGGTAATTACCTCTCCTCAGCTACAATGTCGTATTATGAATTATCATCTGATGGCAAGTCGAGGTTTCCACTGGGAAAAGTAAAGGGAGGGAGCTCGTGCTCCAGTAAAAAAAAAAGTGTCAAGCAAAACACCCCTGATTCTGCATGTATGAAACAATTATTATATATATATATAGAGAGATATATTTTATTTTATTTTTTTAATTGAAATTAATACTGTAGATGTTGCCATGAATTTTTTTCAATCCAATGACTATAGTTTGCTCCCAAAACCTCAAAAGTTGTGCCATGGTTTTCAAAAGTTTTCTGCAGCCTCAAACATTCTGAAGCTTGTTAGCACAAAACATCCATGGACAGAGTATCTGAGTCTTGGACTAATGCCAAACAAAATGTTACAACAGAAGCGTACCACAAAGCCAGAGGTGAACAATTTGTTCAGATAAAAACAGCCTTTGGCTTATTGGCTTGTGTGTGTCTAAAGGCACTTTCTGTTTACATACTACATCCTTTTTATTGCATTTACATGACTTCTGACACCATCAGTTAAGAGCATATGTGTATGAGAGTGAGCACTGGGGTGTGGATCCCCATGGGTGTGTAACCATAGCAGTTGGTGTGTGATATCAGAGCTATGATACCCAATGCTTTGAAGAAACTTCTTTCACTACAATGAGAACGCGAATGTGAAACAAAAGAAAGAGAATCAAATGGGACATGCATACTACAGGTCTAAAGTGGAACAAATCTGACTCTATTTTTTTTTTTTTTTTATTTATTTTTTTTACCTTTATACGAAACAAATCTTTATGAACAGTGAACCAGATCTGTTTAAGTCGAATTTTAGACACTTTCTTTTGGGGCCCGGGCTGGGGTTGGTTGGGTTGGAATTAAGATGCATTTTATTTTGAAAATGGCCTTTGAGAGCAATGGTCTGTTCACATTAATGACAGATATAGGTCACTAACAAACACTGATGTAAACCAGAAATTACTTATGAGTTGAGCCCTTGATGCTCACCTACAATACCTTTTCTGGACCAGCACCCTCCTACCTCAACTCTCTGCTGAAGGCTTACGTTCCCTCACGGAATATGCGATCAATCAACGACCGACGCTTAGTAGTACCTACTCAGCGTGGCTCAAGGTCCCTTTCAAAAACATTCAAAATAACTGTTCCTCAGTGGTGGAATGAACTTCCAACCTCAATCCGGACCACAGAATCTCTCACCATCTTCAAAAAACAGCTAAAGACCCACCTCTTCCGTGAACACCTAACCAACCCATTAAAAAATAAATAAATAAATAAATAATAATAATAATAATAATAATAATAATTTCTCTGGCACTTACACCTCTACTCTGTGCACTTTGCTTCTTCTGGAACTCAATTAATGGATCTTGTACGGTAGTACTACTTGCATTGTTCTCTGTTTGATATATCGCTTTTCTTGTATTTTCTCATTTGTAAGTCACTTTGGATAAAAGCGTCCGCTAAATGAATAAAGTAAATGTAAATGTAAAATGTAATAAGACTTGTAAATGGTCACAGTGAGTGTTTTATTTTCTCCATTACACACAAATCTATGCCAAGCCCAATAAGCTGTAGCCTGCCAAGCCATCCTCCACTTAGTCATAGTAGAACACAGGCATTATACCCTCAATAAGATTAGAATTAAGACAAAGCACTAACTTAGACACAGTACTGTTCATACTGTCAGTCCTTCAGTGAACTATTTGGCACATGGAAATGAATGTAAAGAAGCCACGGCTGTTGATTTCATATGAGCTGCATATGAAATCAGCAGTGCCCCATTCTGAAGCGTTCTGCCTTTTGAAGCCTGAGAGTCCCAGTGCTGCTTATCACATGCCTACCAGTAGCACGGGGCCTTGGCAGAAACTGGTACCAATCTCTTGTCGACTTTCAGACCACGTTACCATGGCAGCCACTCTGAAAGGCGCTCAGTCAGGACCAAAAGGAATGATATTGTGAATTGGAATAGAATCAGAGTCCCAGGTTTTTACACATTTCAAGTTTTGTACCCGAAGCACTTCATTAGCATCTGCTGGACAAGGTGGGTTATGCAGTGCATGTGGTCCAGCACATTGCTAGTTGCAAATGTTTTGGAAGTACATAACTGTTTGATATGCAGCATAGTGTGGCTGTGATCGTAGTGCACATGGGAGGAAATGAAGAACAGCTTTGTTTGGTGCTGCACCACAGAGGAAAAAGGAGTGGATAAAAACTTGCTCCCTTTGTCCCAGTGTTTCTTCTTGCTCACCCCTCAACCCACAAAAGTTGCTCCATTTTGCAGCCTATTACTGAGAAGAAAAGAGGCTGTACTCCATTTTTTTGGTTTAAATCAAACATGTACTTTGTCGTTATTCAGCTCTCTGATCTCGTCTGACACGTTCAGATGCCACGCAGCTTTGGAAACTACACATGACCCAAATTAGTGCACTGCTTTAATGATGAGGTGAGAAATGGCCCAGTTCCAAGTGATCAGAGCGCAGGTTCAAAGCGGCGAGGCTGCCTGCTGTCGGAAATGCTAATGAAGCTCAGCGAAAGAGAGAGAGAGAAAGCTGAACAGTTGCTCTGGATTGACAGGGGTGAATCAGTGGGTAGAGGTTACTGCAGGTTGGGTCCTCTAATTCACTGAGCTGTTCACGCAAGTATTTTAAGCAAGATTTCTCATGAATCAGCCCCAGGCAGTATGCCATTTTACAGAGGAGTCGCTTTAAGGAGAGGTTTGGGAGAGGCTGAGTTTTGGATATCCCACTCAGCCATGGCAAGGAAAGTGCAGATTTGCATATCTTGCATGTCAAAAAAAAAGAAACTGCTTCCTGCTTCCATGGCACTGATAAATTATGATGAATTCCATGCACCTCGGATCACTGAATCATAATAATCATCAGTGCTGAATTTCTGTGTTGTGACTCTATAAGTGCTGGGGGGTCAGCTGCAGTGCCCCTGCTTTGGGCCTGTGCCACACTACAGGGTGACTTAGAGAAATGCCAACACTGTAGACATTTTTTGCTGAGAGGACATATTTCGGTCCCCATGTTCTCTGTTAAAAATCTCCTCAGTCAGTAGAGAATATTTGTAATGTGATGAATAAAGGATGAGAAACCCATAACTAGCTAAGCACCTGATTTAGCATAGAATTTCTGAGTCAGATGGAAATCTGGAAGAGCTCTGAAGTCTTTCTAGCTCCAAAATATTTGCTCTGGTTCTCATGGTGCATTTTCAGGTCATCGAGGTTGCAGCTGCAGTTCATTCTCAAGTTTTGTTTATCTGTGTTGCGTATTAACGAATGTGTGTATACATGTGGTTAAAATGAAATGCAGTGCTCTTAGGTGCCTCCACTTTGGCCTTAAATATGTTTCTCGACTTGATTTAAGTCTTCTTTGCCACTTTAAAGAGCAAACTATTCACACTAAGGTAATGCTGTCTTTTTACGAGAACCGTGGTTACAGCATTGGCTCTGATTTGCTGCAAGCATAACATCATCTCATATTTAAATCCTGCCAATAAAATGAAGTAATAAATAATAATAAAATAAATATACATATATCACCCCACCATACTGTATATTCACAACTACAAGCTGTGTATGGCAAAGACTCAAGGACTTTCACTGCATATTATTTTGATTCAATTATTTGAAAAGGCAGTGCATGTCTATTCTGTAGCATGGGCCTATAAATTGTGGGAATTCTCAGTGGACGTGTAAAGTGTTTCCCAACTCTCCACCACTTCTCTGTGATCCACTTTCAGCTGTTCTCATTAAAGCATCTTAGCCCAAACAGCATACGAATACAGGGAACCGTGGCTAGGGCACAACAGTAGAAGCTCATATGAGACCAATTGTTGTGCTTACCTTTTTTTCTGCCTTATGATATCAGAACTGAAATGAGAAATTTCTATGAGATGAAACCTAGTACAAACTTTTGTTGTTGTTTTTTTTTGTACTCCGAGTATATGGAGTGTAATATTGTGCTGACTTCATGTTGAAGTCATTTTTCACCACGTTTTAGATATTGAACGTGAAAGCAATTAAATTCTATTTAATCCTGAAGCATCTTCACCGGCATGGCTCGCTGTTCATAAAAATGTCTTCTCTAATCACATCTGATTGGCAAGGGCCATGAAACTAATGCTTTATATTCAAACAGGGATCCATAAATCAGTGTATAAACCACCAGGCAGGGTGGATGGTGTGAAGCGTTTAGAATGTCTGGCTTTAATTAACCGGTTAAGGCGAAAAAGAAAGAGGCAGGCTGGGGAGGTTTCAGGTGATAGCAATAGCAACGTTCTGGCCAACAAAATCTGTGTAAAATCCGTAAGAAAATCTGTAAGGAACAAAAGCGATTCTGATGCCATAACCATTTTCCTGCTCAAAGTCTTACAGATTAGCAGCGGTGAGAGCGTGCCGATCTGGCTGAAGGAAGTAGGCTGGCTGGTTGCTTTAGCTCAGAAGCTGCCAGTTCAGTACATGAGGCTTGCTACTGTTGCCAGACTCTGGAGTAGAAAGACTGAGCATCGAGCAGCAATTTTAAGAATGCTACTAAACCTTTTATGTTCCCCGGAGACATGCACCTGCAATTGTAAGAGAACAAGCAAGACCACCAGCTGTGAAAATTTTAAAGGCAGTTTAATATTTTAGTGCCTGTGTACACCTCCACATCAGAAGGGTCTGGTTTGTTGTTGTGCAGTCTGGCCTGCATGCATATTTTATTCTGTTTCACCTTTTGAGTGTGTGGGTCAAGGTGAGCAGATTTATACAAAGGGCACTGAATTACATAAGGTTGGTTGACATGCCAAATCATTGATTATTTTACCACTTGGTAGCATTTTTATGTCCAAAGTGAGTGACGACATAACAGTGCCCTTACTTTAATAAAAGGTGTTAGTTTTTAATAACACCAGCACTACTATTAATTTTCTCCATTAACAAACAATACAATGAGACAAATCTATTCTTTTAACTACTTGGGAAAACCTTGTGAATGACAGTTAAATATACAGAATTTGCCTGATATGAAAAAAATTGTGTGAAGCCTTATATTTCATTTTAATGATCACACATGAAGGTGCTTCTCAAATTGGTGTGTTGTCTTAAAAGATGATACTTGATACTGACACAGTTAGAAGTCCTTATGTTATTGTTGCTCCTGTTTTCAGTAAACAATCTAACAACGTTGAATAAACAAATTATGCAGTCTTGCCAAAGAGATATACTTTGGTAGACCTGTGCCTCGCTGTCTATATCTACTGATTTAAAATCCCTCAGTGAATTCAAACTTGGAACGTTCTGTGTAAGTATATTGATTTTGTGTATTGCTGTTCTTGTTGCAGCCTTTATTGGATTTGTATGTTTTTATGTTTGTTTTATTAAATAAGACATGTCCACAATGATATAAGAACTGGTGCTCAGAATTCTGCTACATTGTACAGCCAAATGTTTGTGGACACCTGACCATAACACCCGTATATGCTAGCTGAACATCCTATTCCAGATTTACTTTCCCTTTGCGTCCACTCCTCTGGGAAGACTTATAGATTTTGGAGCATGGCAATGAGGATTTGCCTATTCAGCCAAAAGAGCAGGACTGGGGTGCAATCGGAATTCCAGTTCATCTCAAAGGTGTTCCGTGGCATTGAGGTCAGGGCCACTTGAGTTCTTCCACACCAACCTTGGCAAGCCACGTCTTTATGGAGCCCGCTTTGTGCACAGGTGTATTTTTCATGCTGGTGCAAGTTTAGGCCTGTTAGTTCCAGTGAAAGGAAATTGTAACACTACAGCATATAATGAGACCCGCTACAATTACATGCTTTCCAACCTTGTCTGGGGAAGACACACATATGGGTGTGACAGGCAGGTGTCCACAAACATTTGGCCATATAGTGTATATAGCGAACTGATTTGAACCAAGAATCCACAACGTATTTCAGTGTTACTTGCTTCTTTATAGCTGAAATTTAAATACCACCTGCTAACACAGATTGCACAGTACCGATGCCAGTGCCGTCAAATGTTTCTTCAGACAATAGATGGGAGATATGCAGCTCACACAAGTCTTTAAGTAAACGTGAGTCACTGACCTTATATGTGTGTGTTCTTCTAAGCTGAAACATCAAGTGCACGTTAGAGGAAATTTAAAAAAGACTTGCTGAAGGGCATAATCCTTTAATAACGTTTCCTTAACTAGACTATACTTCCCAGTGGTTACCCACCATTATCATGTTATTGCTGGACATCTGGAAAGGTTTACAGTTTGGATGTTTTGTATGCTTCTCGTGGCCCTTTTAATCATAATTGTTGACAGAAGCCCCCTCTTTACATTAGGTAAACAGCCTGAAATTATGACTGAATGTTTCACATCCTTCCGCCTGTTAAAGGTGCTCTGTACGTGTAGAGTTATTAATGAGGCCTGTGTTTGTTTTGCTGGTCTTTCTACAGTCCTGGTGGATTCTGAAGGGTCCTGGCGGGTGCATGATTCTGCCTAAGCCGTACATTCAGGCATACTTTAAATATTAATTGATGTCGTTGCAGTCATGAAGTCGGTTCTCTGTACACAGATGGTTTATTTCAAATGACGTGGAGTGATCTCTGTGCCGTCACCTGCTTTCACTAAGGTGACAAACTAGGCAGCTAAAATTACACATCTCTGGAGCTTTGTGTGTGTGTGTGTGTGTGTGTGTGTGCATTTCAACCTGTTGTTTTCCTCCCCTCTGTCTCCACTGAATGTGTTAAGGGGTTATATCCTTTTCCTTCTGCGACGGAGGGATGAAACTCTGATATCGGAGGCAGTATAAGCCGACATCTTTACATACCAGGCTTAGGAATGGTGAGGTTGGAAGGCAGATCGTTTTCAGAATGAATTATGAATGGCTCACTGCAGAGAGGGCTTGGCCGGTCGTGAGGAAAGCCCATTGCAAGGTCGGGCTGAGCTGATTCAGGTATGCATAGCTGAGATATGCGAGGTCGCACGTCGTTCTGCCGACTGACTCTCAAACAACGAAAGTATAGTCGCCTGTTGCACTGTGACTTCTACTGCTCGTCCCCGCCCTCTTTCAGTCTCTGCCTACAGATAACCCCTTTCACAGACACACACAATCGCTCTGCGAGTCTCTTTATCTCTGGACTGAAATAGATCGCAAATTCCACCAAACTACCAGTGAACTGGAAAAAGTGTGCGTCTGGAGATGAAAGGCTTCACATGCGCTGCCTACACACTCAGACACTTGCAACACCTTCCCGCGACAGCACACGTACCAGACTCACAGCAGGTCTCTTCCTTTTCTCTTCCTTTCTCTATAGCTCTATCACTTTCTCTCTTTGCCTCTCTCTCCCCATCACTGATGCCTGATTCCCTAATGCTGTCTGAGTGAAGCTAATGCTGCTAATGCTGCTAATGCTGCCTGGGAACAAGCACTGGTTTTAGTCTGGGCATTACAGAGCCTCAGCCCAAGCACCACAGACACACACACACAAGCACACGCACACACACACACACACACACACATACATGCACACACACATAAAATAGGGGACTGAAACAATGATACCGACTGTAATTCAGGCTAATTGCTTTCCATATACTCATGCGAAGATAAAAATAGTAAGATCTCCATAATGAAGATGTGCAGATTGCCAGTTTGATGTGGCTAGTAGACTCTAGCCTGGGCACGCGCACACACACTCCTCCTCCTAACACACGGCACATGCTTCCCAGTATTTGGTAATTGATTGGTGTGAGTATTTGAAGAAATGCAGGGATCTACAGAAGGGTCACTCTTGTTGTTTTTAACACCAAACTGCAACCTGCATCACATCTGCAAGCCGGCCACCGGTCAGCTGACACAAGCTCCCAGTCACAGCTAAGACTTGAATGACCTAGCACTGGGATAAAGCTCTACTGCCAAATATGTATGTAGTAATGCTGTTACTACACATTAATTACACATTATGAAGCCATGCATCCCCACACTCTTTTTTGGGATTAAATTGAAGCCAAGTCCAGGCTTTCATGTATACAATGATCATATATACATATACACACATGTACACACACACACAGAGCCAAAATTCACAATAAAAGGTCTTTTGCTTTTGGAAATACAACCATTCACACTATACACCTGACAGTAGATTTCAATACAGACAGCACATTGGCTGCTTTCAAAGAAATCAGTCAGGCTGAGTGAATTATACAAGCAGCTACACTATATAACACATCAAGGAATGTGAGGAACATTCACAATGTGTAATAAGCATATGTGTTCGATTTGTGAGACCCAGCAACACACAGACCTCAAAGCTAGCTTAGCAATACATGTCACATACAGGAATAATCATGAATATATTACCCAATCATTTTATCCTTACAAATTCTGGCTCCCTTCTGTCAAAGAATTGACAGCATTCTCGTCAAGAAGAGAAAAAAAGAAGAAGAAAAAAAAAAAAACCTAAGAATACACAACAACAACAACATGCGAACCTCTGCAGTGCAGTACAGTTTACAGCCCAGGTGCTGTTTCTCCTCCTCTCCCAAGCCACAGAAAGCTAACTACACTGGGTAACTGATCAACTACAGCTGCCTCTAGCAGAGCTGAACGCTAACAGCATATAGACAGAGCAAGAGAGAGAGAGAGAGAAAAAAAAAAAAAAAAAAAAAAAAAAAAAAAAAAAAAAAAAAAAAAGAGAGAAAATAGACGAGCATTGGGAGGCTCCAGGCAACAGCCTGCATGCTCCTTGACTTACCAGCACGGGCTGAACACAGCAGAGAAAGCAGCAGCACAATCACCAGCGACAGGATCTTCACATTCATTTCTGCTCTCCCCTCCGTCTCTCCTCTAGTCGTGAGCTGATATACTGTAGTGGTGTGTGTGTGTGTGTGTGTGTGTATGTGTGTAGAAGCGAGGTAGAGGAAGGGTGGGTGAGCTCGACAGAGAGAAAGGGAGAGATACTGTTTGCTCCTGCGCGTGTGGCTGTGTGTGTGTGTGTCTGTGTGTGCTGTTTGTGTGTGTGAATGGGCTGTGAGAATGTGTTTGTATATCAGCGCCACTCTAAGACTGAGGGCAGGTCTCGGTTGGAGCTCTCCCACAGAGATGTGCACGGTTTCTTTCTTCCTCCTCCTCCTAGAATAGGAGAGCTGCAGTGTGCGCCAAGTTCAGTAGAGCTGTGAAGGCAGTCAGTCTGTGGCAGGTTTGCGTATGGTGGATGTTTGCTTAGAGTGGCTTCACTCGATCATGTGTCTTATATAACTGACTCCGGGGGTCACACAAAAAAGAGGGCCTCCCCCACTTACACCCCTCCACCCCTCATGTCAGCCCTCCCACTGAAAAACAGAGGAAGAGGGGGGTGGAAGAGGAAGATGGGTCACGGAGGTTTATGGTAATAACCCAACAGACTCTTTTTTTTTTTTTTTTAACAGCCTATCAAACTTTTCATACAGCCAGTTACCTGGTGAATTCCATACATACCTATCACATCTATTTGTGGTATTTTATTTATTGTTTGATAAGTTTTTTTTTTTTTCTTTAAATGATCATTACTTTAGTCAACAGAGCAGAAAAATCTGACTGAGAAGAAAGAAATTCATACCAGAATTGGTAACACCTTTCTTTAAGGTCTATCCATAAGTAATACTTAACTATTGAATACATGCACTAACACAGCCCTTGTGACCTTTTGTACACCTCCAATCTTAAACTCAAACCTAAGACAGGATACGTTATAAATACAAATGCAATATACACGTTATTACAAATTTCACCCATGGTATGAACATTTATATTATTGTCATCTAAAATCAACTCTAAGTTAGCCTCATGAACTACTTTGATTAGCGTATGTCACCATGTGCTTGAGTGAATAAATTTTTATAACATCGCCCCAATAAAGTGGCTTGATTTTGATTAAGCAACTTGTTAGTGTCACTGACTTCAAATTCTGAATTTTGACATCAGAATATAGTAAGACTGTACCAAGATACCTGAACACAAATGAGCATCATCCCATTATCCTGAAAGTTGAGTTAGCCTACAATGTATACTAAAACTGTCAGAATTCTACCATTAGTTTTCCCTTAGTCTCCCCATTATTGATATCTATTCATATATTTCATTCATTATAGCTTCATTATTTCATGATGCACTAGGGATTAGTACGTGCATAAATTCATCATAACGGAGGCGGAATTCATCTATGCATATTCGTGGATTTTGAATTTGTGAATTAGTATGCAATAAATATTTTATCTCTTATGTTGAATAATTAAAATTCCAAAATATTCCAAGAACTGCTGTGCTGTTGTTTTCCCCACAATTTACCAACATGCTCTCATAAGAAATTGGTAAGAATTCAGAAAAAATCTTGCAATTACTTAGAAATAAATAATAATAATAATAATAAAAAAGATAAGAAAGCAAACCCCAGAGAGCAAAGTTGGTGAAGCGTTTAAAAAACAATTAAGCACTTGCTGAATTGACAGAAAGCAATGATGGATGGATTGTATTTGTCATGGAAAACACAAAGCATCCCCCTTGTAAGGATGTTCCTGAACGTCATTTTACTCGCTCAGGCCCTGAGTTCAGGGTCCATGCTCCTGCACCCTCTACACGCTGTGCAGGCATTGTTTTATGAGTCACCTGCCCCAGGGCAAATATGTCCCCAACACCCTCTTCAGACTTACCAACATAAGCACCTTCCATTTTTAAATGGCCCACTTGAAATGGTCACTTCTCATGAAGTAATCTTTTCACTCTGCAAGTGGTTAAGTCTCAGTTTAAAGGTACTTATCCTCCCTAGACCCTTTTTTTTTTTTTTTTTTAGCTCTCAGATAATTCGCTAATGTACACTGACCAGGTACTGTCCACGACTGTCATCCATGCTGCTTTACATCATCACAAATATGTAGCATGTGTAGATGGAAGTTAACAGACACATTTGGTTATTTAAAGCTGCCTTCGTTCTTTGTTATGCACGAGAGAATGTTGATTGACATCATGTTTTTTGCCTACTGTGTGGCAAGTGAACTTGGACAGGAACAAAGATTATGCATCTGGATGAAGTTAAATAGTAGAATGACATTAGCACATCTATATGGTGTGTGGAGTCAGAGTTCTTTTATACTGCACACAGTTCCTGCATTTCAGCTTTGTAAACCATGACAGCTTAGAATTAGATATCGCATAACACTGCCAGTGCTGTAATGCAACCAGTTTCCTCTGGTTTCAGGGAATACCCTCAGTTCTCTACACTGAGTGAAATATATACTCAGCTGGATGAGCAACAGTCAATGATCTTGCCATAAAACTGTTAAAGCAACATTCATTGAGTTTGATAGCATTTGGTTGCAGTTAACATGTTTCTCTAAAATATTAGTAAAAAAAAAAATAGATATATATTGTTTCTGTTTACATATTGTCAGAAAAAACACGTGAACCAGCCACACAGGCCAATAATGTAATGTCTTACAAATGAAATGGTGTTGCTTTGGATCGTTAATGTTGCTTTTGTAGCCATTCGGGCCAGTGCGAGATTCTCTTCTGCTCACCAAAGTTGTAAAGACTGTTTAATTGAGTTACTACAGCCTTCCTGTCATTCTCCTCTGATCTCTCTCATCCACAAGGTGTTTCAGCCTGTAGACCCTCTGCTCACAGGGTGCTTTTTGTTTTTCACACCATTCTGTATAAACTCTAAAGACTGTTGTGTGTGAAAAGCAGATCAGTAGTTTCTGAAATACTCAAACCAGCCCATCTGGCACCACCAACCATGCCACGGTCAAATTCACAGAAATCACACTTCTTCTTCCTTCTGATGTTTGATGTGAACATGAACTGAAGCTCTTCACCTGTATCTGCATGATTTTATTTATTGTGCTGCTGCCAAATGATTGGCTGGTTGAATAAATGCATAAATGATCAGGTGTACAGGTGTTCCTATTAAAGTGTAAGATGAGTGTATATATAAACAATTAAAAAAAACACATTCTAATTATAGATCAAAACACTGTATCAATAATAATAATGAGCATTAATTACAATTAAATATGTCAATATTAAGCCAGGGTATTTTCCCTTATGCTATGGTTAACCTGGTATTGATGTACATATTTAAGCTGACATTCTATACTTAACTGCCATACTTTCTATTTCATTTCAGTTCCATTACTCATCTAATTCAATTTGTCTGGAGTGCAAAGCCAAAACAACACAAATTGTATTATTGCTCAATTACCTGCTGGCTGCACCATAAAACTAAACGTTAAAACAACAAATAATGCATTTTCAACCAAATAAAGAATAATTTCACTAAATTCACAGGTATTAATTTTCCTCGGGTGAGTTATGGTGGTCATAAGGAATTATTTTAATGCCCTTTGTAAAGAGACATTTTAAAAATATGTCTGATATTCTGAAGTAGACTGCAAAGTCAAAACAATTGCACCACATTACTCAAATTCATATTCACCTGATGTAAAGTTTTGAAGTGGCTTTCAGGTAGTGAGGTGGGGTTTTTTTCCATCTCAGTATCCTTGCATCTATTTTTGGATCCTAACGGATGATCTGCTATGATGGCATTGAATTCCTATGGCATTTCTTCGGAAGTGGCCTTGTTCATCCGGAACCCATGGACCCTGCACAAGCTGGTATTTCAAAGGTTTGGGATCTGACACAGGAAGCACTTGGATGTTTACAGGAAGTTCTTTCAATAAAGGAATGCTATACATGCTGCATGCCGGCTACCATTGACGACATTTGAGGTCTCCTGTTAGCTGCCGTAAATAAAACAGTATATTATTTGGGCATTTAATTTTAGTTGCACACGTTTCTTTAATCATCTGATTATGTTGCTTGTAGGAAACAAAGATGACTCCTACTCAGAGCATGCTTATGAACAATATTAATCACTCCACAGGTCGTTTTTCATCCCGAGCTAAAAAAAGGTCTCTTATCTGACAAAATGTTATTCGCCTGCTTTCATGAGTAATAACCTTCCTGTTTATTATACACATCTTAATTACCGGACAAATACACTGACAAAAATAAACAGGCGGATGTTTGTTGCAGGTGGTAAGAAATCAAGTAGGATGAATATTATGAAGAATGGTCAGAGAGGTAAATGTCACCACTGGTGTTTCTACTGAGCGGTACATTCTTCAAGTCCTTCCCTCCATATGCAGCGCTAGCAGTGAAATATGTGACTGAGTTGTGAGTTAGTGGAAAAGGTTTCATTTTATAGTTTTAAACAACTAGGAGGTTGCTGCAGATCTCAGATTAAAATCTACTACACAGTGTTTTTCTTATTAAAAAAGTCCAAAAGTCCCAATATTTTTTTATTCTCATGATTGCACATTCATCATCATGTCTATTTGTCTAAAAGTCATGTGATCCCAACTTTTCCAGAGTTGTGATTTTGTGCGCTTGTCAACATGATGCTATTTTTTGTTCTGTTTGTATTATAACTAATACGATTGGAGCAAATTTACTACACAGGAGGAACTTCTAGGACATTCTTCAAGCTGTCTCAGCCAATTATCTCTATGAACATTTGCCCCAGTGTTGCGTGACCGCGCAGCAGCTGTCTTCATAATCCAGGTTATCCGGCCCATGAGTTACAGAGTGGTAACTGAGGGTAACTTATGAGGTATGACAGTTTAGGGCGCCATTGTTTAAATGGGGCCAAAGTAACCCACAGCCACTCATTCATTCATGGACAATGCAAGGGCTCAAAAAGGTAACAGCAGTTCCCACCTGCACTAGTGAATTTTACTGGTACCTGCTGTACCCATTCATTTCGAGTTCACGCTTTCTACATTGATGATATAAAGCATGAATTCTTCTATCAACCCGGTGTTTGCAAGTTAAGAGAGCTGTTTTTGCTCAGTGGCCCTGTTTGAATAGAGTAAGTCAAGCCCACATGTACCCTCATAATATCGAGCTTTACTGTACAGTAGGTGCCTAAAGCCAACAAACATAGAATGGCTTTGAATTCTTTGTACTTTCAGCCTGTAATCAGAAGTACAGATCTCTACAGAGGTGACAGGTGATCCAAGTGATCTTGATGCTTGTTACCCCGCCTGTGTGTCACAAAGTGGATTGGATCTGGGCCATGTGTACAGGAGATATACTCTGAAGCTTTGCTTTTCATCCCAACTTTCTGCATCCAAGCATGAACAGGAGTGGACCAGTGCTAACTGGCCATCTATGCTTCCTCTCAGGTTTTTGGACACCTTTTCTTTTATTTTTTTCACGCCCCAAAAAGAGCCAAGCTATGTTGTTAATCCAGATCGAGAGTTCATTTGATTGTATGCGCAAGATTAAAGGAAGTCAAAACAAATGAAATGGTCAAAGAGAAGTAGCCAAAGCCAGTCCTCCTTTTTATGCAGCTGTTCGCATGATGTTGCACTTATCAGAATTTCAATCAGTTGCATGTGGTTTGGAAACAGCCTGCTTGATGCTGGATGCTGGCAGCAAATTCTGAGGGCTAAAGAGTGTGGGGTTAACTTGAGGGAGTGCTGTACCTTGACAGATTAGAGGGTTGTTTTTGTCGGTTGCAAACTTTGCCTGTTCCTCACTAAACATTTGACACTTTTATTAATTCCCTATGTGCTCTGAGCTGTAAAATCTGTGTAGATCAGTGTTACAAAGAATAACAGATTTTCTGTGTGTTACTATCAGTATGTACAGTCTGAAACAGATAAAGAACTGTCCTTCAGTGAGACATTGTAATCCTGTACATGATCTGTAAAAATGATCATTAAAAAGAATAGTATGCTAGTAGTATGGTAGTTAGTTAGCGGATATTGACAGTCTTTAAATGATCCTTTTCCTGTGCCTTACAGTCACTGTTTAAAATGTGCTATTACCCTAAACGTGTACTTCTTTCTCATCCATGTGTTATATCTGCTACACTGAAGATTTTTACAGGATGTTATTGCTATGATGCACTCAAGCCAAGGTGAACGGAGGCTGAGGAACAGCGTAAAAAAAGATATGCTTTTACAGTGCCAGCCTCTGTAAATACAAAAATCCATTTCCACTTTGGGGATTTGATGGGGATTTTGTTTTTCCCTCTCTTACCCACAAACAAAAACAACAAAAAAAAGTTTGAATGATTTTGATTCTTCCTCTCTAGAAGTAACTCTGAGTTTTAAAAGGTGAGAAATTAAGCTGAGTGGTTGAAACTCACGTATATGAGTAGGAAATAAAAAGCCTCCATAAAAGCTATGCTGGAGTGGCAGCGTTTTGAATCAAGTCTTCTTTTGTTTCTTATCTCTGTGAAATTTGCCTTTCATGTGCTGACACCTTCCTCATTATAAATTCTCTTTGCTCTGTCTGGGAAGAATAACATAACAATTCATGCTGCTATATGTAGCGATTCCATGGTTTGCCGAGCAGTAAATGTAATTTATATACTGTCGCAAAAAAAAAAAAAGCCAATAGCAATGGTTTTTGTAGCACTTTTTGTCCAGCTGCATATTGTTATCAGCTGAAAGGGAAATGGCAAAAAAAATAAAAATGACCCCCAGTCTATAATGGCTAGCACTGAAGCCAGAATATCCATACCATAAATCATTTCTTTTTGGTAAGGGCAGTCTTGGTCCCCACCTGTTAGGGGGAGTTTGCCTTCAGGTCATTTTTCAACATGAGATCAGGGACCCATTAGGAATCAGTTCACTCTGTGAGTGCAGAAATGGATGGAAAACACCTGAAATTTCCCCCTCCTGCCTGTTAATGCCTGAGAGAGCTGTAGAAAGTTGGATTTCTTGAGGTGCACAGAAACCCCATCTTTAAACAATAGGGGGGGAAATAATCAGCTTGTCAATGTTAAGTATATATTGTAATCATCATTCTACATTCAATTTGTAATGTAATGATCCCCTATGGTGCATTTTATCCAATATGAAGACTTTAACTGGGTTAATGGATTTTAGTTATTGGGATGATGAAAAACAGTTTAGAGGCAAAAAAGAAAGAAAGAAAGAAAGAAAGAAAGAAAGTGAAAAAGACAAAAGGAGAAAGAACCAAAGAAAGAGAAAAAGAGGGAGAAGGAGGAAATTGAGCCAGTAAAGGATGTGCTGCCCTTTGTGTCTCTGGCATGTTGATAAATTGGCTTCTCTAGAGAAACCAGTTACTTTTATACTTTGCCATGGACTCTATTTGTACCATAGCAACTAGACTTTTGAAGTGTAGTACACAACAGTAAAACCTGGCTGACACAGTTAACAAATAAAACATGGTTTTAATATTTCTTAAACTGTTTTCTCATCTCAGTATTTTTACACCAGTTCAGCTCAAACGTATTCACATTCAGTATGTGTTCAGTAAAAAGTTCAGTTATTTTTATTGTTATTTTCATCAAACTGTTTTTCATGAAAATATTTTGCCAGCCGTTTTATAAAATTTTCACATATATTTAGCACCTCTCAGAGCAATTAAGAGAATTATATTTGTTTGATATCTTTTTTTGTTTGTTTGTTTGTTTGGGGTTTTTTTGTTTTGTTTTGTTTTGCAGTGAATAATCGGTAAATGAATCAGTAGTTGACTTCAACTAGAGAGCTGAAGGTAGTTTTCCAGGATGTACTACAAAAGCATGCATATTTATTACTGAAAGTACCTTAGTACTGTGACCATGACTGACTTTGCAATAAGCTGTTTATTCCCTGAAAGTCTTTTTGTAATTTAAGATATCCTAGACAAAATCTAAAAAAAAATCATGTATATAATCCATCCATCTTCTACCGCTTATTCCTTCTTCAGGGTCGCGGGGAACCTGGAGCCTATCCCAGGAAGCATCGGGCACAAGGCGGGGTACACCCTGGACTGTCCATCACAATCACATACACACTCACACATTCATACAGACAATTTACCAACCTACCAATCAACCTACGGAGGAAACCGGAGTACCCGGAGGAAACACCCGCAGCACGGGGAGAACATGCAAACTCCGCACACACATGGCCCCAGTGGGAATCGAACCCCAGCCCCTGGAGGTGTGAGGCGAACGTGCTAAGCCACCGTGCATGAGTGGAGGAGCATGTTAGTGGAGTTGGTAGTGTTGTTCGCAGCTCCAGGGTCTGGGGTTCTGATCTGCTTTACAGTGCCTTCCAGGTGTCTGAGGTAGTTCAACCAGTTCCTTCTCACTGTTGCGTGTTTAAGGAAACCCTGCCTATCGTTTCTCTGCCTGGCAATGCAGCAGTATGTGCCCTTTTAGCTCAGCAAATCTCCTCTTCATCCTTCTCCAACAATATTTTAATACAAATTACATTATTGATATACAATCTGATCCATAATTTTCTGTATTTATTGTAAGGGTAGTCCAGGTAACACTCATGATGACTATGATATGATGACTACTGTCCACTGAGTCATAGACTGGACTTGTACTGTGAATGACTCTTCAGCTTTATGGCCTGGTTGTTGTGTAGTCACTGTTATTTATACTCCATTTGTCCAAGTATACATTCTTGAACTCTGTGGATAATGGTCTGCTTAAAGTTCTTTTAGATGATAGCAGCAGGAAACTGACCCAGAAGAAGTGGAGGAAGGATGGCATTATTACCACATTAAAAAAAACTCAATTCTGCCCTGTCCAGGCAATAACTGTGGGTGCTGAGACAAAGCTCTCTGGCATATTCTCTACACTTATCATCACCTCAGGTCTGCCAGATTTGAGCCAGCCATCAGGAAACATACAGTACTGTTCATGCTCACTTTTCTATTTTAAAGTTCTCCCCGATTAGACAGAAACATGTTTATTGTAGACGGCGGTGCTCTCACTGCAATAAGATTGGAATGAGTTATATGAGAAGCACTGAGTAATCTGATGTACTAAAGAAAGGAACAGACCTCAGGCCTCAAAAGTTTTCTAAACACTACTTTTATGTTTTTGAGACAATTCATGAATAGTGTTAAGGGATTTCATTTCACTCCAGTCTATGTGAATGTAGCAGTCACTTTTTAAATGTTTGGTTGCTCTTTATAAAGAAAATTGTCTGAGCACATTTTCACTGAAAGTGATTTACTATACAGCACGTGAAATATTCAAATAAATCCGGTATAATTTATTAAATATACTGTAACTAACTTTCTTAAAAACTTTCTAAAGGGGTTCTAGCTGGAAACCTCTCTGAGAGGAAATCCCTCTGTTGTAGTGTCTTGCCTACATTCTTATAACAGTAGTAGTTCATCCATCATTAGTAAGCACTTTATTCTGGTCAGGGTGGATCTGGAACCTATCCCAGAAACACTAGGTGTGAGGCATCGATGAACAAGAACGCAGGGAGAACATGCACAGAGTCTTCAGCGAGCATGCTGCCCAGCTGTAATACATTTACCATCAAAGTTACTATGCCATTATCGCTGTATTACAGTCGTTATCGAATGGCAACTTCTCTGCTGTATATTTTCTGTACATGCAAGTATAGTTTTACAATATAAACATCATTGACTGTCTATAAACATGCTCAACTAATTCACATTTTCAAATAGATTTATGATGCTATTTAAGAAACAGCTGTAAATATGTACGCCATAAACACAAGCATTACAAGAATATAAAGAGATTAATTTTGTTTAGATTTTTAAAAAAGATTTTTATTTTATTTTTTTCAATTATGAATACAAAGTCTACAACCCCAATACCAAAAAAGTTGGGGCATTGTTTAAAATGTAAATAAAAACAGAATGCAATGATTTGCAAATCTAGAGAGAACATAGAAAACATATCAAAATGTTTAAACAGAGGAAATGTACCATTTTTAGAAAAAGAAAATGGTAATTTTGAATTTAATGGTCGCAACACATCTTAGAAAAGTTGGGACGGGAGCAACAAAAGGCTGGAAAAGTAAGTGTTACTAAAAGAAAACAGCTGGGGGTTAGGCAACAGGTCAGTAACACGATTGGGTATTTAAAAAAAAAAAAGCATACTTCTGGGTGTTTCAGAAGTAAAGATGTGTAGAGGTTCACCAATCTGCAAAAACCTGCATCTACAATTGTGTGGAACAATTTCAGAATAATGTTCCTCAACATAATTGCAAAGACTATGAATATCTCATCATCTACAGTACATAATATCAGCAAAAGATTCTGAGAATCTGGAGAAATCTCTGTGGGCAAGGGACAAGGGTGAAAATCAATATCGCATGCCCATGATCATCAGGTCCTCGGGCGGCACTGCATTAAAACAGGCGTGATTCTGTAATGGGATCAGAAACACCTCCAGAGCTCATTGTCTGAGAAGACAGTTCTAAGTGACATCCAAAAATGCTGGTTAAAACTCTATCATGCAAAGAAGAAGCCACATGTGAACATGATCCAGAAAGTCCGCCGTCTTCTCTGGGCCAAAGCTCATGTAAAATGGACTGAGGCAAAGTGGAAAACTGTTCTGTGGTCAGACGAATCAAAGTTTTTAATTCTTTTTGTAAACCATGGACCTCTAAACTAAAGAGGGAGAGGGACCATCTGTCTTTTTATCTACTCTCAGTTCAGAAGTCTGCATCTCTGGTGGTATGGGGTGCATTAGTGTCTATGGAATGGAGCTTGCACATCTGGAAAGGCAACAATGCTGAAAAGTATATGCAGATTTTAAAGCAACATATGTTTCCATCCAGATTCCATCCCATCTTTACTTCTGAGAGACTCTGCCGCTTTAAGATTCTCTTTTTATACCCAATCATGTTACGGACCCGTTGCCAATTAACCTAATTAGTTGCAAAATGTTCCTCTAGCTGTTTCTTTTTAGTAACACTTACCTTTCCAGCCTTTTGTTGACGTGTTGCGGCCATGAAATTCAAAATGACTTCATTTTTTTCTTAAAACAGTACATTTCCTCAGTTTAAGCATTCGATATGTTTTCTGTGTTCTATTGTGAATAACATGTGGGTTTATGAGATTTGCAAATCATTGCTTTTTTAATTATTAAAATTTAACACAGCATCCCACTTTTTTTGGAATTGGGGTTATATATTAGTACATCATTGTTGATAAATTAGAATACAAAGTGAATCAGCGGTTAGTTTGATTGTGCGTGCCTACACCTTAAAACTAACTCCCAAATGAAAATGTTGGATCAGTGTGCATCTTAACGTTTATTTTCTTGTTAATCTCACTCATCATTTTACTGAGAATATTAACAATACATAAAGAAAATATTTTTGTCCACACTGCTTCTGTCCCGTGGTCTAAGCGGAGTAATTAGAATGAGCATAAGGGAAGATGCAGGAGGTGTTATGAAAAAGCATCAATACTATTAGTCACAGGAAACACTGTATTACACGCTGCTGTATCTTACAAAAGTTACAGTTCTACATTTCCTCCTTGCTCAAAACATGAACATCCAACAAATCGGGATAAAACTGACTGAATAAATGATTTTGTGTGATGCATCATAATAAACAGTTTTTGTTTTCCTGTGTGTTTGTGTGTGTATGTGTGTGTGTGTGCCTTCGTGTGTGTGTGTGTGTGTGTGTGTGTGTGCATGTGTGCATGTACACACAGAGATTCAAAGTTTTAGTTGTAGTTAAGATTTAATCGGGGATGTCTTTCAGAGTACCTTTTAACTCGAGTTTTATATTTGTCATTTCTAACGTTCTAATTTCACGTTAGTGCGATTGAAACAAGTTTGAGTTAATTCTGTTTCTGTCCAAAGTAAAATGAACACTAGCATCATATTTGCACTGTTTTTAAAATAGTCATTTAACAGCTGTTTGATATTTAGCTGGCTATCCATATCAATAATGATTCTATGTTCATGTAACGTAACAACAAACCATAATCCATCCATACATACATCCATTTTCCATACCACTTATCCTACATAGGCTCGTAGGGGGATCTTGAAGCCTATCCCAGGGAACTCAGGACACGAGGTGGGTGACAGTCCTGGACAGGGAGACAAACCATATCAGTGCACAATCACACACACACACACACACACCACACACACACACACACACACACACACACACACACACACAACAACAGACAATTCTGGAATTGCCAATACGTCTACAATAAATGTCTTTGGACTTGGAAAGGAAACCAAAGCACCCAGAGGAAACTCACGCACAGAACTAACTATTTGACAGAATGCTTTGGAATTATGCCGAATAAAATAACAACAGGAGAAAACACTACAGCAAACATCTATACTTTCGAATGGTTGAGGCACCATCATGCAGAAAAGATTGTCAGGATGGGAAAATTTTCATGATGAAAGGAATGAGAATTATTGAAAAAATCACTCAAACTCATGCAAAATACAGTAAAACTTTAGAAACTCGGTAACTAAGCAAGTGTAAATGAAGTAACTCGCTGCAGTAAATAATGTATTTTGCTTCAATATTAATGAAAAATCATATGAATTAATAATAAGGACAGTTTGCCACTTTACCATAGGTCAACTATTTGTGAAGGGTCAATACTAATATTATTTGTGATGATTAATGACTCGTACACATGCCAAGGTTTTTGAAGTGAATGGTTTTAGTTGTGAATGAGTAATAGCATAAAAAATTAGACACAAATTAGACATTGTATAATTTGCAAGCACCATGCTTCTTGAGACTAAAACCAGAGCATACACAAGTCATCAGGAAACAATCATTTCCACATCTAGTAAAGTCATCAACGAATAAGGTAACCCTTTAAAGGGAAGTCCGAGATAAACAGTGAATGATAAACAGAGCGGCATGCTACTAATGATCATCTCTTTAATGATATCGTTGCAAGCCTAGCCTCCTCTAAAATCTTTAGATTAGACTTTCTAAACAAATAAATAAATCAATAATATTATGGTTGTCATTCATATGCTGTCCATTTCTAAATGAAAGAAGCCTACTGGTTTTGAATTTGTAGCCTAACTCTATGTTCCCTTGTGAGCTAGTGCGAGTGGTAAATGAACCAATTAAAAATTAGGATCCATTTGTTAATGCTAATCATCCTACCTTGTTTTTAACTGTTTGTAACTTGACACTTATTTTAATTCATTGTCTGTCCCTGGAGCTGAAGCACACTTCTTTAAAACAAACACAAATTGGCTGTTCTCCAAAACAAATTCCTGATTTTGGCTGCTTGCTGGAAATGGATAATTTAATCCTGATGTTCCACCTATTCGTGTCTCAGGTGTCTTTTTCAAAATCTCCAACAATTTGTGTGTAAGAACATTCACATCGACGATGTTATTGGTGCAGACAGAGGAAAAATTGCTTCTCTACAAATGGAAGGGTTTTTTTTGTTGTTGTTGCCATGGTTTCTTACAAAGTTAAGCTCCATCATCAGTGGCTTTATGTGAATTTTACTCTTTTGACTTGTTCCATATTTTTCTTTTGCCTTTTAGCATTTTATTATAATGTGGTATAGTTAACAGAAGGACTGAACATTTTGGCAGAACTTAATCAGTCAACTCTGTTACATAGAAGTATTAAAATGTATAGCTTAAATTACATCTAATCAAAGATCAACCAAAATAAGTTAGAAACAAATATGATGTAACAGTGAATATGTTAGGAAGAAAACGGATTCAGAGGCATTAAAAAGCTTAATCCCTGTTTAACTTACGCCATATTCATTTTGTACTGCATGTGTACTTTCATGTATTTGCATTTGGCATTAATTTGAAATTCACTTTGTGGATTGAGACCATGTCCTGGTGAAGGGGCTTGTGTAATTTGATGAACCTCAGGGCCATGTCACAAGGAGCTTAAAGCTCCTGGTGAGGTCACCTTTGATGAACAGATACGAGGGAATAGGGCCCCTTCATAAGTACAAAAAACACCCTGCTTGGATTTGGGTTACTGGGACCAAGTAACCCTGGAGAAAGTCCTGGAGGTGGTGTACACAAGTGAATGCCTGGTCACTGGGCCACCCACATAACCTGGTCAGACTCAACCCAAAATAGAAATGTGGGGGTGGGGGTCAAGTCTTGCAAGGGATAGGTCTGACTATGTGAGATTGAAAGGTAAAGACTAGATATAGTCTATGTTACAGCCACACACAGTAGAGGCTCAGAAACAAACTTCTTCAGTGGGGTGGTCTCTCTTCTGCTCTGTTATTCCCACAGGACACAGACCTCAGGCAGGTGTGGGGATACTCACCTGTCCCTGGCTGAAGCCCTTGCACTTTTTTACCAGTGGACAAGACTGTTGCCCTCAATACGATTTTGAAGCTCGGAAAGGAAAACTCTGAATTTTGTTTATGCATATGCACAAAATAAGGGTTTGCAGTATTCAACCTTCTTGGAGATGTTGAAGCAGGTGCTCAAGAGGGTACCTCCTACTGACTCCATTGTGCTACAGTTATAAATGATGAATGTACTTGGAGGGGCATGATTGGTAGGAATGGCTTCCCATATCTGAACTTGTGCAATGAAACGACTTCTGTTCAAGCCATGGATTGTCAATAACAAACAATTTGTCAGACACAAGGTTGCTCATAAATGTACTTGGTACCAGAGCACCAAAAAGTCCAAAAGTCAATTATGTATTTTATGATTGTATCATCAGAGATTGTGGCATATGTTTGAAACAGAGGGGCAGATCTGTTAAAGAATCACCAACTGGGTGCTGGCCAGTTTTACCTGGTAAACCCAGCAGAGCCTTTGGGGTTTCTTGGGAGAATCTGGTAGACTTTGATTAAAGACAAATGAGGTATTGTGGGGACCATTTCAAGAGGCAGGACCAGAAATCTCTGGTGCTTTTAAGCCCAATTCTGGGGCTAAAATTACAATGACAGGTAGAAATTTTCTTAGCTACAGAAGTGAATGAAGTTGGGGTTGTGTAGTTAACGCACCTTTCCAGTGATGCATGGAGATCTGACACAGTGCTTTTGGCCTGGTAAACTGGGATAGTGGTCCACTATATTTCAATTAGGGGAATCGCATTCTTCAGCTTCCCAGAAAAGGGAGGTCTATGCCAGGATTCTGTAAAGATCCCATTCAATAGTTTTGAAGGAACAATGCCAAGGCTATGGAACAGTGAATCTTTTTACTACAGCACAGCTTTGTGAGGGAGCCATGGGTGTAGGCTAATACTGTCTACATTTTTATTTAGAAAGCCTATGATTATGTACCTGGATGTTTTTGCAGGGGCATAGTGTATTGGGGTCACTACTTGTGATCCAGTCACTGTATCAATTAAGGGAGTGTTGCATTCTTGGTGTTAAGTTGAGATTGTTTAAGTTGGTGGTCAGACTCCACCAAGGGTGTGTCTTGTCTTCATTCCTGTTTATGGGTTATCAAGACACAGCCAAGGTTGGAGACATGTCAAGTATGGGGGTCCAAAATAATATCCTTGTCATTTGCAGAAGATATTGTTCTCTTGGACCTATCCAGTGCACCTTTGACATTCACACGAATATTTTCCTGCTGAGTGTGAAGCTGGGATGAAAACCAGCACCTATAATAGTTCTCTCCACATGGGTGGAGACACCTTGCCCCTGGAGGATGAGTTTAAATACTTTGGAATTGTACTCAAGTGTGATAGTGAAGAGATCATGAGACTGACAAACGGATCAGGTCAGCTACAGCAGTGTTATAGTTGTTGTATTGGTCTATAGGTGAAACTCAGTTTTTGGGCAAAGCTCTCTGTTTGGTAAATCAACGTCACCTATGGTTGAGAGTGACTGAAAGAATAAGACTGTGTGTGTATACAGCAAAAATTAAGTTCCTCTGCAGGGTTGCTGGGCTGGGCTTAGGCCCTGTTTACCTTAGTGCATTTTCGTTTTAAAATGCATAACTTTTGCTACGGTTACACCTGTCATCTACTATACTCCAGCATTTTTGACCCTCAAAAACCGAGACTTTTGGAAAGGCCAAAGACCCTGTTTTAGATTGAAAACTCCAGGCTCTCATTTCATTGTAAACAGACCAAAACAAAGACTTTTGAAAATGAAGGTGTGGCCGTACACATTCGCCCCATGATTGGGTCTTCTGGATCATTCCGGATGTTTCCTTGACAAGGAAAATAGAATGACTAGAAAGTAATAAATCCAATGTTTAAAAAAGACGTCCTTGCTTTTCCTTGCCATCATGCTCATTGTTGTGGCTGCCAATAACTAGCAACCAACTTCCTGTATATACTTGTATGTGCATGCCAAGTGTGCATGAATGGTCACATGACATGCGTTTTCGGTGGTGTAGTGTAGATGGAGATCGTTTCTGAAATGGCGTTTTAAAACGAAAACGCACTAGTGTAAACAGGGCCTTAATCTCTGTGATAGGTAAAGGAGCCTGGAAATCTGGGAAAGTCTCAGAGTAGAGGTGCTGTTCTTCCAAATGCAAGAACAGCAAATTGAGGTGGATCAGGCAGCTTACAAGGATGCACTCTGGTCAACTCCTGCTAGAGCTATATCAGGCATATCCCCCTGCACAAAGACCATTACACAGACCTAGGACCTGCTAGAGAGATTATATCTCACAGTTGTCTTGGGAATGTCTGGGGATACCTCACCTGGGGATGAGCTGGACTCTGTGGCTGAGGATAGAGAAGTCTAAGTTGACCTTCTCAGCCTGGTGCTACTGAGACCCCCACGAGGAAACCTGGAAGAAAAGACATTGGGACCTTTGATATTCTTGTTTATTTAATTATTTGTTTATTTATATTTTTATTTATCTATTTGTTCATTCATTCATTCATTTGTTTGATTCTTAGGTTGCTTGCTTGCTTAGTATTTTTTTCTATTTTGCTAAATGTGATTAAAGGATACTTTGGGACTTATATATCATACATTTATATATATATATATATATATATATATATATATATATATATATATTTTTTTTTTTTTTTTTAATTTTTTTTTTTATTTTTTTTTTTTGTACATGCAACAAAAAAATACATTTAAAAATATATCTTAAAGAGCAGTAAACAGTGGTAAATGAAACAAAATCAACATTTGGTGTGACAAAAAAAAAGATTTAAAAAATAAGTAGTCGCAAGTAGAATTTGTAAGGAAATGAGCTGTAAGTTTTATTGAGCATCATGCTGAATCAGTCACAGTTCTCTGGAGACTTTGACTGTCGCACTCGCTTCTTATTGTTGCAGCAAAATCCAGCAGCCTTCATTGTGTTTTTAATCTGAAGAGTGTCTCTTACATAATATGCTGCTTTCTTTAATGACATACAAACATTTACTTTTGTGCTAGAAAACTAATGTTTGGGAATCTAAAATGTTGTTGTACTGACTTGATAATGTAGAAATCATCAAATAAAAAAATCTATAACAAGTTTGTACTAAAAAAAAAAAAAAAAAGGTGCCTAAAACTTTTTCACGGTACTGTAGGACCAAATAATATGCACAATTTTAATGTAATGTTTATGTTTGCTAGATTTTAAGCTTGGACACCATGCACTTCTTACTCATAGGTAGTTTGCCAGGAATCACAGTGGACACTAATTGTTTGGCCACCTGTGTTGTCCTCTGTGCTTTTTGATTATTATTTCTGTGGTATAATTAGCTCAAACCTTCATTGTTTCTCTTATAAGACAAGCCAAAATAGATGCAACTGCTTAAGGCTACTAGGACGTAAAAAGAAATTATGCTTGCCATCTGTGTGCCATTTATATTGATCCCACAGAAATGGCTACTTAAGTCAAGGACTGTCTGGAGATGTGTCATTAGATGCATCATTTTTTTAAGCTACATATTTCATTATCCACAAGGAGGCTTGAATTACCCTCAGAAGTCAGGTGCCCTGAAATATTTGTGTAGCAGTGGAACATTGCTGACCCTCTTGTTTAACCATACCCCACCTCATTAAAGATTATGTAGGCCAAGGGGAACCCTTAAATAGTTGAAGAATTATGACCCATTTTGCCACTAAAGAGGCATTTACAATGCATCACTGTACCCCAAGCACTAACATGACAAAATGTCATAATTACTGGGGAAAACACAGCAATATACTTGTATAAATGCCAGTTGTTTTGGATATCTGTTTTGTGTAGCATCATACATCGGATTGCAATCTGGCTGTAAGCAGCAACAGCTGATGCTGGGGGATTGTTGTCAACAATACTTAGTAAGTGACGCCATGCTGCCCTGAACTGTATCCCTTTCTCTCTCATTTTTCTCATTAGGCCCTGGTGGGTTATCAGGAGGAACAAGTGGAGAGCTGAGTCACAGCCACAGCAGAGCCCTGAGCCTGATAATACTGCAAGACTGTGAGGAGTTATCCTGCTTCCTGTTTTAATTAGGAAGAGTGCACCATCAACAGGCAATCATGTAATCAGCTTCCTTCCCTAGGTTGATTATAGAGAGTGAGAACTGCGTCATTGTGCATGTACAGCTCTGAAGATATGACACAGGGGTTTGTTCTGTGGTTATTTCTGTTTTGGCTTAAAGGGCGCATAATAGCATAAGTTAATAAATGTGAAACACAGACCTGTCCTAGACTAGCCATAATCAGCCTCTCACTATTCAGTACAGCTTCAACAAAGCTTGAACACTGGCTTTTCTTGAGGCCTGCATCACTTCATAGCAGTCACATTTTCCCCCCACTTTCAGGAGGCTCTTTAACAAAAAAAACCATTCATCAAATAAGCTACTCTTTGGCCTGTCAGAATTTCAGCATGTATGTCCAGGTGCACCAGTGATCTGTATTTCTTGACTCCAAATCAGGAAGTTCTGATTTATAGTTCTGCTTGCATGTCATAAGATATGTGCTTCATACCTCAGTGGTTAGGTTAAGTGTACTTTTGATCTGCACTGGTGCCTTTTATGCTCTGCTTTCCCTTCTGCTGTATTGTAGATGTCAATATGTACTTTCTTCAACTTTCTAGGACTTTTTTAAGAGGCCCAAGAATATATGTTTTGGCATGATTTTAGACAAAGTGCGTTTTTGAACGTTCTATCTTTAACACTTTCATCTTTATTTCATCTTTATTATATAATGTCAACCACATGCTTTTTTTTTTTTTTTTTTTACGGTGGGTGAAAATAAACTATAAAAATAAACAAAAGAAATCAAGCATGGGGAAAATGATGTATGGCTGATCTGACAGAAAGTCTATGTTTGCAATTAACACTTTTTAATGTCCCACAGAGGTTGCATGGTAGGCTCCAAAGGAAGCACATAATTCCTCATAGTTTAATGACTTTTAAAGAATTAAGTAAAGATACTTAATAAGTAAAGATTCAATCTTCTATGTGGGGAAAGACCATTCGACTGATGAATACTGCTGGATATTGTCATCTACCTACATGATGTAACATTTTCTTCTTGACATTAGTTTGTTTATATTGCATTACTTATGAGAACCTGGAACACTTTGATACTTCTGTAATCCTGAAGGTAAGGCATGTTTTAGATGTATTTTAAGATTCATTGACAAGTGCTTTTCTGCATCTTATGCTGAACACGGCCTGATGATGACTACACTTAACTGTGAACAGCTTATTGAATTTCCTCCAGTATACCTCCCCTGTGCATCCCTGAATGCTGTGCTGTAGGCAGTCACTGTGGAGACTTCAATTACTGGCAAGTCCCAGCCGGGTGATTTCTAACTGTGGCCAGCAAATTAGAAGAGAGAGAGAGAGAGAGAAAGCGAAAGAGAGAAAGGGAGAGAAAGAGGGAGAGAGAGAGAGAGAGAGAGAGAGAGAGAGAGAGAGAGAGAATGTGTGTCTATGGAAGATCATTTAGAGAAGGCTAATCTAAAGTATAGTTACAGTGCTAAAATCAGAAAACTGGAGAAGACATACCTTAAGCAGAGTTCAGTGAGTGTAGTAGTGAGAAGAGGAAACTGTTTGTTCATATGTTGGAAACAAGCCATCTGCCTGTGCCATAATCCACTGGGTGACTGATTTATAACAGGCTTTAAACTGTTCACTAAACCTAAACTTCCTGAACGTTAATTCTGTCCCCAGGTAACAAAGAATATGCCCTAAACACATAACACATATACTGTTTGTATACCACTGACTTTGTGTAAGTGTGTGATTATGGGAGCTACAGCGCCCTACAGAATTATTGACATTCAACAAATGAGTATAAGTTGAGTAAGAGTAAAAAAAAACAGAACACCAAATGTAGTATTTACTGTATATGTGTGTTTAAGCTATATATATATATATATATATATATATATATATATATATATATATATATATATATATATATATATATATATACAGTATCTCACAAAAGTGTGTACACCCCTCACGTTTTTGGAACTATTTGATTACTGACAACACTGAAGAAATGACACTTTGCTATAATGAGTGGGGTAAGTAGTACAAGAAGTGAGTGTGTAACAGTATAAATTTGCTGTCCCTCAAAATAACTCAACACACAGACATTAATGTCTAAACCGCTGGCAACAAAAGTGAGTACACCCCTAAGTGAAAATGTCCAAATTGTGCCCAATTAGCCATTTTCCCTCCCCGCTGTCATGTGACTAGTGTTACAAGGTCTCAGGTGTGAATGGGGAGCAGGTGTGTTAAATTTGGTGTCATCGCTCTCACACTCCCTCATACTGATCACTGGAAGTTCAACATGGCACCTCATGGCAAAGAACTCTCTGAGGATCTGAAAAGAAGAATTGTTGCTCTACATAAAGATGGCCTAGGCTATAAGAAGATTACCAAGACCCTGACACTGAGCTGCAGCATGGTGGCCAAGACCATACAGCGGTTTAACAGGACAGGTTCCACTCAGAACAGGCCTCGCCATGGTTGCCCAAAGAAGCTGAGTGCACGTGTTCAGCATCATATCCAGAGGTTGTGTTTGGGAAATAGATGTATGAGTGCTGCCAGCATTGCTGCAGAGGTTGAAGGGGTGGGGGGTCAGCCTGTCAGTGCTCAGACCATACGCCACACACTGCATCAAATTGGTCTGCATGGCTGTCGTCCCAGAAGGAAGCCTCTTCTAAAGATGATGCACAAGAAAGCCCGCAAACAGTTTGCTGAAGACAAGCAGACTAAGGACATGGATTACTGGAACCATGTCCTGTGGTCTGATGAGACCAAGATAAACTTATTTGGTTCAGATGGTGTCAAGCGTGTGTGGCAGCAACCAGGTGAGGAGTACAAAGACAAGTGTGTCTTGCCTACAGTCAAGCATGGTGGTGGGAGTGTCATGGTCTGGGGCTGCATGAGTGCTGCCGGCACTGGGGAGCTACAGTTCATTGAGGAAACCATGAATGCCAACATGTACTGTGACATACTGAAGCAGAGCATGATCAGTATGCAGTATTCCAGCATGATAACAACCCCAAACACACCTCCAAGATGACCACTGCCTTGCTAAAGAAGCTGAGGGTGAAGGTGTTAAAGTATTCACAACGCTTCTCTTTTTCCACATTTTGTTATGTTATTTAATATTTTGTTATAGTTCAGGTGTTGCATCGTGTGAAATGCTTTAAAAAAGGCTTCTTTCTAAAGCTTGTTGTTATGAATGGGACATTTAACAGCTTACTTAGAATCTTGACAACCACAAGAATTTACGAAACTGTTCAACTCTAAAACAGAGATCCTTGTTTGTCTTTTCCGTCCTTTACCATTCTCCTCAGTGTGTGATATCTATTATTGGAAAAAAGTCATTAATATTAATATTAATTAATATTTCCTTCAGAAAATATACATTTAAATAAATTAGTTCTTAAGACATTTGACAGATGTCCAAACAATCGTTTTTTTTTCAATGCAAGAAATTGAGAAGAAGAAAAAAAGTAACTATTAAACTCCTATCAAATTCCTGTTCCTCTTAATGATAATCACATGCCACATCTTTGTGGTATATTCAGTGGTGCTGAAAAATTTGTGACGGAAATTTCTATATTTCTGCATAAATATAACCTAATACATAATAAAAAATTTCAAACAGGTCCTAAAAGTAGATAAAGAGAACCCAGTTAAACAAATGAGACAAAAATATTGTACATGGCCATTCATTTATTGAGGAAAATTATCTAATATTACACATTTGTGAGTTGCAAAAGTATGTGAACCTTTGCTTTCAGTATGTGGTGTGATCTCCTTGTGCAGCAGTAACTGCAAATAAATGTTTCTGGTAACTGTGGATCAGTACTGCACATCGGCTTGGAGGAATTTTAGCCCATTCCTCAGTACAGAACAAATTTAACTCTAGGATGTTGGTGGCTTTCCTCACATGAATTGCTTGCTTCAGGTCTTTCTACAACATTTCTATTGGAGGACTTTGACTTGGCCATTCCAAAACATTAACTTTATTCTTCTTTAAACATTCTTTGTTAGAGTGACGTGTGTGCTTAGGATCATTGTTTTGCTGCATGACCCACTTTCTTTTGAGATTCAGTTCATGGACAGATATCCTGCCATTTTCCTTTAGAATATACTGGTATAATTCAGAATGAATAGTTTCTTCAATAATGACAAGTTGTCCAGGCCCAGATACAGCAAAACAGGCCCAAACCATGATACTACTATATGCATACAGTGGTGTGAAAAAGTGTTTGCCCCCTTCCTCATTTCCTGTTCCTTTGCATGTTTGTCACACTTAAGTGTTTCGGAACATCAAACCAATTTAAACAATAGTCAAAAACACAAGTAAACACAAAATGCAATTTGTAAATGAAGGTGTTTATTATTAAAGGTGAAAAAATCCAAACCATCATGGCCCGTGTGAAAAGTGATTGCCCCCTAAACCTAATAACTGGTTGGGCCACCCTTAGCAGCAACAACTGCAACCAAGTGCGATAACGTGCAATGAGGCTTTTACAGCGTCTGGAGGAATTTTGGCCCACTCATCTTTGCAGAATTGTCCTAATTCAGTTACATTAGAGGGTTTTCAGCATGAACGGCCTTTTTAAGGTCATACCACAACATCTCAATAGGATTCAGGTCAGGACTTTGGCTAGGCCACTTCAAAGTCTTCATTTTGTTTTTCTTCAGCCATTCGGTGGTGGACTTGCTGGTGTGTTTAGGATCATTGTCCTGCTGCAGAACCCAAGTTCGTTTCAGCTTGAGTCTGTGAACAGATGGTCGGACATTCTCCTTCAGGATCTCTTGGTAGACAGCAGAATTCATAGTCCTTTTATCACGGCAAGTCTTCCAGGTCCTGAGAGCAGCAAAACAGCCCCAGACCATCACACTACCACCACCATATTTTACTGTTGGTATAATGTTCTTTTTATGAAATGCAGTGTTCCTTCACACCAGATATACTTGGACACACACCTTCCAAAGAGTTCCACTTTTGTCTCATCGGTCCAGAGAATGTTGTCCCAAAAGTCTTGGGGATCATCAAGATGTGTTGTGGAGAAATTGAGACGAGCTTTGATGTTCTTTTGCTCAGCAGTGGTTTTCTCCTTGGAACTCTGCCATGCAGGCCATTTTGCCAGTCTTTTCCTGATGGTGGAGGCATGAACGCTGACCTTAACTGAGGCAAGTGAGGCCTGCAGTTCTTTGAGCGTTGTTGTGGGGTCTTCTGTGACCTCTTGGATGAGTCGTCGCTGCGCTCTTGGGGTAATTTTGGGCGGCCGGCCACTCCGGAAGGTTCACCACTGTTCCATGTCTTCGCCATTTGTGGATAATGGCTCTCACTGTGGTTCGCTGGATTCCCAAAGCTTTGGAAATGGCTTTATAACCCTTTCCAGACTGATAGATCTCAATACTTTCTTTCTCAATTGTTCCTGAATTTCTTTGGGTCTCGGCATGATGTGCAGCTTTTAAGGTTTCTGGTGGACCTTACTGTGTCAAGCAGCTCCTATTTAAGTGATGCCTTGATTGTGAACAGGTGTGGCAATAATCAGGCCTGGGTGTGGCTAGAGAAATTGAACTCAGGTGTGGACAACCACAGTTATAGTATGTTTTAACAAGGGGGGCAATCACTTTTTCACACAGGGCCATGATGGTTTGTATTTTTTTTCACCTTTAATAATAAACACCTTCATTTACAAATTGCATTTTGTGTTTACTTGTGTTGTCCTTGACTATTGTTTAAATTGGTTTGATGTTCTGAAACACTTAAGTGTGACAAACATGCAAAGGAACAGGAAATGAGGAAGGGGGCAAACACTTTTTCACACCACTGTATGTCACAGATGGTTCTTAAGCTGGAATGTAGTTATTTCCTTTCTCCAAACATAACACATCTTATTTAAAACAAAAATTCTATTTTGGTCTCATCTGTTCAGAAAATATTGTTCTAATAGCTATTAGGCTTGTCCATGTGATCTTTAGCAAACTGCAGACGTATAGCAATGTTCTCTTTGGAGAGCAGTGGCTTTCTCATTGCAACCCTGCCATGCACACCATTGTTGTTCAATGTTCTCCTGATGGTGGACTCATGAATATTAACATTAGCCAATGTGAGAGACGCCTTTAGTTGCTCAGAAGTAACCCTGGCTCCTGTGACCTCGCGGACTATTACACGTCTTGCTCTTGGAGTGATCTTTGTTGGCCAGTCACTCCTGGGGAGGGGAACAATGGTCTTAAATTTCCTGATATCTGTCTGACTATGGATTGGTGGAGTCTAAACGCTTTAGAGATAGTTTTGTAGCCTTTTCCAGACTTCAAAAACAGCTTCAACAACTCTTTTTCTGAGGTCCTCAGAAATATCCTTTTTTCATGCCAAGATACACTACCACAAACTGTAGCATTGAAGTAATATTATAGCACAAACATGTGTTGTGAAGATCAGACTTTGATAGATCGCTGGTTACCTGGACCATCGGGCACAAGACAGGGTACACCCTGGACAGGGTGTCAATTCATCGCAGGGCACACAATCACACACACACTCTACACACACAGAGCCACAGGAATCGAACCCCCGACCCTGGCGGAGTGAGGCGACCGTGCTAACCACTAAGCCACCGTGAGCCCTGTAGAAAACACACAATAAAAATCAAATATATATCCTATGTGTGTAACTGTAGCATTGAAGTAATATTATAGCAGTATTAACAGTATAAACAGTATTTGGCAGTAATAGTGCAACAACTCAAGTAACTATTTCCCTTCCTGCACTGTGGCCTACAAACATGACCGCCATGGACTGCAGTTCCCAGAACATTCACATTCATTCTAACCACACACACCTGCACAATTCACAACATTCACAACCATAGAATAAACAGACAGTTTGAACACAATGACTTTGTGAAGTATTGAGTGTTATCACCATACCAAGCATTTGTACCCTGTTCCTCGTTTTGTTTCATATTCATTGATCTTGTTTCTTGTTTCTCGTTCTTGTTTCTTGCCTTGCCTTGTTTAAGCCTGTTTACAGATCACCTGACCCATTGCTTGTTTCTGACCACACAATTGTCTTATGACTTGGATTTGTCTGCCTGCCTCTCTTTATTAAAAGCCTTTATCTGCACTTGCATCCATCTTAACCTTCATTACGTGGATAACGTGACACTTCTGGGTTTTGAAGGCACAACAGAACAACTGGAGACTTTTCTGAATAACATTTACCAGCTAAGTTCCTTATAAAAACTGCACAAATTGTACCTGAGGTGATGATTTTTTAAACAAATACTGACTTTGCAAATCTTGTTACTGTTTCCTGCTCTTTATATATATTTATGTATTTTATCGAATTTAAAATAGAATTTATATAGAAGTTTAATTTCATGTTTATTTCATTTTGCTTTACGGCATTGCTTTGCATGTACCTTAACCTACCGTGCAGTGGAATACTGTATTTTATAAAGCAATGCTGGAGAATTTATAAACATCTCATGTCAAAACACACAAAATGACATTGGAGCTTTTATGGAACTTTGTCTTTACATAGATACTGTGTTACTGTTACTTTGTATTCACACTTTGAGAAAGGTACATAGTGCTACATAAAAGTGTTATAAATGTACATTTAAGTAACATTTTAGTTTGAGGGCATCAAAACCAATCATTTGCCTGGTATATGGGCTTCATAAAAAAAAGAAGCTGTATTGGAATGGCACTAATAACCAAATAGTGTAAGTAGATCTTACAAAAGCTAAGATGGCAGGTGGACAGGTTTTTGCCAATACTTTATTACGCTATCTACTTCCGAGTACTCAGTCAATTTGTATTAAAATAATTAATAGAGCCAAATTCCAGTACAGCTTAATGGACTCTTAATTATGAAGCAAATATGCCAGACAAATGAATGATACTGATGCCTCCAAACTAAACTGTTAATCAAATTTACCTTCATAACACTCTTATGAAGCGTTATGTGTACTTTCTACAACTTTCCCAAAGTGCTGTTTGATAAAAACAAGCTAATAACTTGTAAGATATGGATAAAAAAATACAGTAACACAGTGTCTCAGTCAACTTGTAATGATAACTGATGCATGTTGTTTTCTCTTCTATGTAAAAACAAAGTTGCATTAAAAACAGTACACAGTGTTTGGACATAATAAATATATTTATGAAATGCTTATGAATGCTTTATAAAGGCACTATGTAGGTACCCACCAAAGAAAGTGTTACTCATCTCTCTTACCACAGTCACCTATGTGGCGTTTTCGCTGATGAGGTAAAAAATAATAATAATAATAATAATAATAAATTAATAATTAATAATTAGGAATATCATCAAAATTTAAAAGAAGAATGAGAGAATCAGGTCAATTATTTTGTCACCTTTACAATAGTTTTCAGAAATAAAATTTCTGGCTGAACAGACAAGAAATGTATTTTTTTAAATTAGCATGGCTGGCATGAAAATGGAAATAAAGTCACAAAGGTGTCAAAGTAAGACAAAAATGTAAAAATAGAACTCCAGTAAGTAATTACCTGAGTGAATAATAATAGATGGCTAGCCAATGTTTTACCTTGCCACTGTGTTCATTAACTACTTTTTGTTTGTTTGTTTGTTTGTTTGTTTGTTTGTTTACAGAATCAGTTCATCTCCACTGTCCAAATGTTTGAAAATATAGTTTATAATTTGTATGCTTTAAGGCCAACTGGCAAAGTGCATATGAACCTGCCATGCTTACTCTTACATTATTTTTGTAGCTGACTATGTGCAGACACACACAATGGGTTAATGTCACTTTTGACAGGTGGGATTGTAATGCCATCATTTTCCCTCTCTTGGATTCCTGTCCCCAGATGACTGTGGCATCATCAGGAGTCAAACTCTCAGCCTCACCACACCAGGGCAAATGCTTTTCTGTTGTCACTCAGTCGCATTTTAAGATATGTGTCCAGCAGTCATTTTGCTCTTTTGCCCTGTCACACATCAGACATTAGATGTCATGGTGATCACCACAGATCAACAGCGCCAAATCTCTTTTGCTCAACCTGTTCAAAGTTCACTCCTAAAATGGGGAGAGCTGGCCTCAGATTAAATCTGTAGGACGTTGAAAAGAGCCATAAAACAGTCAAATCATGTCTTCCCAACTACATTCTCACATATTAACCTATTATATCATAATGCCTTCTTGACACGCCTCTGCAATGAGTAAAAAACAGAGTAGGTACATAAAGGACATAAAAAACATTTGACAATGTTTGCTAGTAGTACTCGTAGTAGCAGTAGTACTAGTAGTAATTTTCTGCCTTTTTTGTGCATCCTTGTTGAAATAAGCTTTTAAAATACCAATCATCAGATCATTTTACTCAGTGCTCATTTATCTAATTGTGTTATCCATATGGGAATGTGCTCTCCTTAATCTAATAATCTAAGTCAAGCAGGCAGGGGCAATCCAAATCCTTTTTGGCCACTAAGGACTTTTAGATGGTTAATTGTGTAAGATCCGATTCGGGGAACATGGTGCATGCTATCCATCTTAATCCCCCTTAAGTCATCTTGAGAGCATCATGTCCGCAATTGCTCAGCCACTGATATTACATACATCACTGGCTAGAAGGAAACGCCAAATTCTTTATAAAAATCCAAGCATATGTTTGTTATTCAATCTCTTCTGAACTTTCTATTTTGTTCACTCAACGCCCTTAATCTTGTTATGGTTGCAGCAACTCATGGGACTTCGCCAGAGGTACAGACATAGTGCAGGCTCTGTTGCATGTTAAAGCTAGCCAGCAAAGTTAGCACTCAGGGCATATTCCTCTGCCATCTGCCTCATAGGCACAAGTCCAGCAATGTGGCAAGGCACCCATCAACACAGGAGGGAATATAGTTACTTATTCTCTTGTCTTCATCTTCATTATCAGACATTGTAAGGGCTAAATTCAGTCTTTCCAAATCTGTATCCTTGCCAAAAAACTGATTTACTCTCACCCCTGATATTGGCTGTCTGTCTCTGTGGTGAAGAGGTGTAGAGAGTCTGCCAATGACCTTAGCAGACCAGAGGAAGTTTTCAGTCAGCTATAAGGTTGTTTTTTTTCTTTTTAGTTTTTTTCTTTTGGAGGGGGGTTCAATGTTAACAGGTCACAGCACATAGGTGTCTTCTTAGGGATTTAACTTAAAATATTAACAGAATGTTATGAGAGCAGCGGGTCCTTATGCTTTTAATATCAGAAAAGTGAAGCTCAGTGGTCTTCTCTGTCAGCCTCAGGAACAGCAACAGTGTCATAAATCACTTTGTCAGGCCCTGTGTTTTTGAACCTGCAGACTGCCCACAGCTTGTGTCATTTTTGATGTTCTTACTTCCCTCCACGAGACTGTCAGTGACTTCCTGGATACACAGCGTGCTTGCTGCAGATGAGCCGACATAGTAAAACACTCATTTAATATAATATTGACAGATTGTTGCATGACAGTGGTTTTGTTTTATTCGGTGTAAACAAGGTAATGGAATCGTCATGTACCTATAGGCATGAGCTGCATCCCTTTGGCTTTCATATTTTCTCTTAACAGATTTGAGACCATGACTTCCATGACTTTTCAGAAATTTCTTTTGTCGTAGTCGATGTTTGCAGCAGGCATTTATGTTAGTGGGGAGAACCTGGTCGGTTGCAGCTCAGGGGCTTCTGGATTATTTCTCTTGATACCTTTTTTCAGGTGGTTTGTGATGACTGACAGGGCAGCTCCCTCCCCATACACTGGTTCAGTGCGGATGTCTGGTTAATGAGGGTGACTTCGAGGTTTATAATTAGGGGGTACGGTGGAGGGGTGGTGCATTATAGCCCATATGTGTCAGTTCAGACAAGTGAACCTCCCAGGCTGACTGTGTCCATGGGCTCTTTTCATCTCTCTTATGTCTCTTATTTACCATAGAACAACATGGATCAATATTACTACCTCCCTGAGGTGACGTAAACCAGTCCAGTACCCATGACAGATAAGTTATGCAAAAAAAATTATTTATTTTTGCAAGGCCCTTGAGGCATAGTCTGTTATTACCATTCCATGTTTATCCAGCATCGTGTTAACCAAGTGATAATTTATCCTAACAAGGTCATAAAAATCATTATAATATATCTGAACAATCATTATGAAAGGATGAAATAAGGCAGGCAAAGTGCAATTTGCTACACATTCCCTGTATTTCAGCAGAGATTTATCGCTGTCCTGCTTTGTATCTGGGTGCAATAGTTTGATGTAAAGATGAGAATTGGATTGAAAACCAAAAAACAGAGGAGTAATGCAACATATGGAAGCTATCACGGGGCCAAGCTCCCATCTGTGTGCACAGCCGCAGTGCATTGGCACCCACTAGCCACTGTGCAGGATGGGAATAATCCACGGAAGAGGACCCATGGAATTGCTGTAGGACTCTGAATTCCCTGGAGAAACAAAGTCGTCCAAGATGGGGGTGGGGAGAAGAGATAGGGATGGTGTAAGAGGAAAGCACAGATGTTTGCTGGTGTGTACCAAAAACAGGTGCTCAATTGCTGTGGAGGGCTCACAGAGATTCTCACGTTTCCGTCCATGTTGAACACACCAGTGTAGAGCTTGAATGCTGTTTTCTTCTGGTTTCTGCAGTACAAAAAATCTGTTTCCTCTTATTTAAATGATGAATCTATTTAAATGAATGTATCTAGAGCATTTGGGAGGCTGCTATCACCTTGAATTTATGTGCCAGAAAAGTTGATTTAGTCTTTGAGTTGTAAATTGTCCATTCTGAGTCAAACGACTATAAATGATTAGACATAAAACAGAATGTGGTCTCCAGTTGTAGAACAGATTTTATTTATATATCTAATTGCTCCAAAGGGACAAGTTAGAGAGTCTGAATGCAACAAGAATAAATAAACAGAAAATAATTTCTCATGATTTTACGCTTGGTTTAAACTTGGGCTATAATCATATTTCACCATCAGTTGTTTTATTACAAATTAAATTACAGCCTCCGCTGTTCTCTCGTGTTTATTAAAGGTGTCACTAGTCCCCCCCCCCCCCCCCGCCCAAAAAAATACAACAAAACATTACAGTTTTCAAATGTACTGTATTTGTTTCTACATGAATATTTTGTGGTTGTTCGCATTAGTAAGGTGCTATAACTTAGTTGAGATTAATTAACCCTCAAATACCTCCCCAAGACCTCAGTAAATCACTGTACCATTTTTTTATCTCCGTGTTTCAGTGTACTCTGGATGGCGTGTTGTGTGTTGGATCAATCTTGACTAGCACTTTACATTCTCCCAACAGTCCTTGAAGGCCTTGACCCACTAGTACCTCCTAAAAAGATACACAAAGTGAACCATGTCCTTTCTGCTAAGCCTCCTCACTGATTTATTGCATTTGCAGAGAAAGTGTTTTTTTTTCTGAAACCAATGACCTTAGCAGACCAGAGGAAGTTTTCAGTCAGTTATATGTTTTTGTTGTTGTTGTTGTTGTTTTTGTTTGTTTGTTTAACAATGAAGTGGCATTTATTGTCTGATACTATCCTGTGTTCAATCCATCTAGGGGAATGCATGCTTGGATTTAATTTAAATCGTATTCTTTTATTTAATTTTATTTTATTAGCAAATCAAAGTGCTGATACATTCCAGGTTAGCTTGTGAGTGGAATATTAAATAGAGGTACCCCTAGATTGAACGTCTTTACATGGGTTATTCATTTTGTGTGTGTGTGTGTGTGTGTGTGTGTGTGTGTGTGTGTGTGTGTGTGTGTGTGTGTGTGCTACCAGACCTCCCCAAAGGCTGTAGTTCCTGGGCCCCCCAAGTTAACACCTTTCTGACTTATGCACACCTGCTACTGATTACAACATGACTGTGTAACCAATGAAGCATGTTTTCTTTTATAAAGTAATTTATCCAATTTCAGGTTTGGTGAGCCCTGACCCATTTTACCAGACAGGGCTATTCTCATCCTACACTGATCTGGCAGATGTAGGTGTCTGTTATGTGGTTTGCTACATTCATCAGTGTTGATTGTGTGTCTGTATATGTGTATATGTGGGTGTGTGGTTAAGGGAGAACTGAGGCTTGTCTCATCTGACTAAAATGATTCCGATTGTGTGCAGGGTGATGATAGGGGAGCACCCTGATCTGCTGAGAACATTATTTTGTTGTAGAAGCTGTGTATCTGACCCTGACCCTTTTTTTTTTACTACACTGCTCTGCTTCAGTCATCCATGTTAAAAAAAAAAGTAGTTCTCTGAGAGTTTCCCTTATTTTCACCCCACTTTAAAAGCAAACTCCTGCACTATGGCTCAAGTCTGTATGACCACTGTGAGCCTTTAGGCAGTAATGACCAATCCCACAGGAACTGAGCTACAAGAGCTGTCAGTGCTTGACGAGCTCACCAGCCACAAGGCACTTTTTTATCATCAGGAAGTTGTTGGGAAGAGGAGATATTTTGGTTTGTTTTCATTGCTGCAAACAAATACATTTACAAAACAAACAATCAGGAGACATCCTTGTCAGGCGACATCCTTAATAGGGGGTGGTAAACTTGGCCAGCTGTATACAGGACCACAGTAATAGAGTAATTATTCAACACGGGCCACTAAAAAGCTATAGCAGTGTAGCCAAGGCTTTACCAGTGGTCATGTTCAAGGTTGTCATATTGTTCATAAACAGGAAACAGGAAAAAATGGATACCTGACAAAGCCCTTGTACAATGTAGTATATAACTGCTCAGTCCGCCTGACAACACATACAGTATACTGCTAATAACGGCAGCTTATATATTATTACACCATATCTACATGACACGATTGATTAAGAGGTTTGTTTTTCAACGAAAGCCCAATAATTCATAAACTAGTATTTTTATCGAAAATTTTCGGTTTGGTTACAAACATTTATTGTGCACATTTTAGTTAGGTATCAAAGCAGAATAATTTCTTTCCTTGACTGGGTTTTAATACAGGCTTTCACAGTGATTTTTATTTGTTGGGTGCATGGTCAAGTTCAGAATTGAGAAAATAGACAGCCTCTTTGATAATGAAGTTTCTCAAAATCTCCCATTAAAAAGAACTTCCCAGTTGCTCTCGGTTCATTAAAATTCAAGAATACACGTCGGCTTTATGACATTTAATGTGTTCTTTAAGGAAAACAAAGGACAGACAGACTGACAGAGACAGACACACATAAATCTATAGTTAGATAGATAGATAGATAGATAGATAGATAGATAGATAGATAGATAGATAGATAGATAGATAGATAGATAGATAGATAGATAGATAGATAGATAGATAGATTATCATATTACCTGTATTATCAATTATATCCTACAAAAGCCATAAACCACAATTTGTGGGGAAGGTCTATTTATTTCTGTTGACATATACTGATACATATACTTTAATTTAATAACTTAAATAACTACTGGCACCCTGTCCAGGGTGTACCCCGCCTTGTGCCCGATGCTCCTGGGATAGGCTCCAGGTTCCCCGCGACCCTGAGGAAGGAGTAAGCGGTTGAAGATGGATGGATGGATGGAACTTAAATTTTGAGTTATTACCTCATACATCAAATTCAATGGTCAATTTGAGGAGTTAAAACCTTGACCACATATTAACACATTTAAATTAATTACCAAACATTAGCGGTATGTGTGTCAACTGAATTCCTTTAAAGCAATGTCTGACTTACTGGCTTGCTAATATTCAATAAATGGGTCTGATTGATACACTGTGGGCTGCTATATATTATTTCAAAATCACAAGAAAATATGTTGAAATGAGATTTACCTTGAAATTACACGTTTAAATAAATAGATAAATAAAAATAACAATATAGCACTTCAAAGTTTTTCCCCCACAACTTAGAGCTTACATCAGGGTTTGTGATTACATAGGGATTGTGGTCCCATATGGGTTCCCTTGATTTCCCTTTTTTGTTTTGTTTATTTATAAGTTACCATTAGAAATATCAGATTTTGTGTGCTAATTTTTTTACCTGTTACTAGGAGTCACCTTCAGACAAGCCACAATTAAATGAATATGATACATGTTATTTTAGTCTTTTTCACTATCCTGACATTCTACACTAACATAGTTCAGCAATAAAAAGGAAACATTCCCCCGTCCATCTCCATCCACTAAACAAACTAGCATCATGTCCAACTTGCATACTTATGTACTATTCCAGACTGTGATTGAGTACCGACACTAACCGGTTGGTACTAACACTTCTTAAAGGTCTGTTTTGCATGACATGCCCATGATAACAATCACAACAGTGGCAGAACGTTTTATGAGAGATCCTGTACTGTAGATCTCATCAGTATGTTTTACACCGCTGTGCATAAAATCGGTAAATATTTTACACAGTTCCACCTGGAATCTTGACATACAAAAATGTTTTGTCTCCGACATGCCATCTAGTGAATGTTGCTTTTAAATATTTCAAATTTACATAAAATATGAACAATGCTACTTGCATTACCGCTCCTTCTGCACCTGCACACACAATCATGCATCAAACCTTGCGTTTTAGCCACTTATGTTACACATAATATGTTCCTAATGTAATAAAAAAAAAAGTTAAAATGATCAATTTGGAATTTTAGAAAATGTAAGGTGTTAAGGGTTGGAGTTGCTGAAAATTCATAATGTTCATTTGGGGTTGTTTGCTCAAATGAACCCCTGGCTTACATATAATATGCTTAGAGGCAGTGGTGTAAATTATGGGTAGATTTTCAAAGACTGATACTGTGGCACTACCCTTAGGTAGTGACTAGGGTGCATTGATAAACATTAAGTAAACAGTCATTTGTGGAAAAGAAAAAAAAAATCTTGTTAGAGTGTATCAATAAGCCTGATAAAACAATACCTAAACCTAAACAATGAGCCTGATAATACAAAACCTAAACTGCCTCATGTAGTAGCTTATCTCTGAACTGCTCTTTTTCTCAGTCACTTTGGCATTTATGTCCTTATATTGCAAGAATGCAACTTTATTTCTGAATTGATGTTTACCAGGCATCTTGCATTTTGGATAGAAGTAATGATATTAACTCTGAATGGATTTGGGATTGGGTTTGCATGAGCAGAGCTGTATAAAGGTTTTCTTTGGTTGAGGTTTTTGTGGAGCTTGTGGATATGTGCTAAATCATGTGTTGCCAATTGTATATGGAAAGAGCATATAGGACAGATGGCACACTCTTCTCTGAATTGACACTACTCTTATGAAAAACATAAGATACAGGAAAAGCAAACACTGGAGACTTTCTTGTGGGCTTGTCTTTGGCAGCGATTGTAGAGCTTAAGTGAGAGACCGATTTTGACTTTCTTTTACATGAACGATGGCATGGAACTGATGCAGAATTTTTAAACATTGTTTTAAGTGTCCATTTCTTCTGGAGTTTGATAATGTATTAAAAGCTTCCAATCAGTAGGAAACGTATCGGATTATGGCATGATTTTAGTTTGCATTTTAGAATAATTTTTGTTAACTTTAACTTTGACAGACATTGTCATACATGTTCGCAGTACAATGTCATGACCGTTTTTATTATGTCCCCCATGAAATTACTTCCACTTGTGTGCCTGTTCTGTTTGGCATGCTGTTTGAAGAATTTGAAATGAATGAGCCTCAAAAGAATAAACAGTTTTTCTCCCAGCATAAAATAAGTCAATACATTTATAAAACAGCACTTCTTCAAGCATTTTAAAGAAACTGCTGTTC